>PVKC010024499.1:0-16845 GCA_004027635.1 Crocidura indochinensis | reverse complement strand
CCAGCTTCTGGCATTTTTTTTTTTTTTTTTGGTTTTTGGGTCACACCCGGCAGTGCTCAGGGGTTACTCCCGGCTCCATGCTCAGAAATTGCTCCTGGCAGGCACAGGGGACCATATGGGTCACTGGGATTCGAACCGATGACCTTTTGCATGAAAGGCAAACGTCCTACCTCCATGCTATCTCCCGGGCCCCAAGGCATTTTTAAAGTCCCAGTGTGACCAATCGCCCAGTTCGGACAGCCCCACGTGGGTCGGGAGCCATCTTCCCCAGGTTTTCTCGGTGTGGCTGCTCGGCAAAGAGCGGTGGAGAGAGCAAGTTAATTTTTTACCTCATTGAATCAAAAGCATCATACTTGTATTCTAAACAGAAATGGAAAGAATGAATGGTCATGTGTAGAAGGAACATCCCATTCCTCCTAGGGTTTTTTTTTTTTTTTTTGCCAAAATTTTCTCAGAGAATATAGTCCATTGTATTACTTTGGTTGTTTAATCTAAGTTGCTAAATGTTTAAACATTACAGGGTTAGACCCTGAAATTTGTCAGTCTCAAGGGAGAATCAGTAATATCATACCACTAATACCTTGCTTGAATAGATCATTTTGGAATTAAGAAAATAGTCATTGCTTTTTTTTTTCAGATTAAGGGATTCTGTTTTATTTATTTATTTATTTATTTTTGGTTTTTGGGCCTCACCCAGTGATGCTCAGTGGTTACTCCTGGCTATGCACTCACAAATCGTTCCTGACTTGGGAGACCATATGGGGGTGCCAGGGGATAAAACTGTGGTCTTCCCTAGGTCATCTGCATGCAAAGTAAACATGCCACTGCTCCAGCCCCTAAGGGATTAATTTTGTTGGTTTTATTTGCTTAGCTAGTTTTGCAAACACTTACTAAAAATATTGTCACAAATTACTGTCAGATTGTTGACAGATCTCAAGTAATTTTCTAGCCACAGGTTCAAAGTTTATTTAAAAAAAGGTTTGTCCCTATTATTGGGACTCAAGAAGGAAAAATAACTACTAAATGCATTTCCTAAGGCAATAAAAACACATTTTTTTTTGGTTTTTGGGCCACACCCAGTGACTCTCAGGGGTTACTCCTGGCTATGAGCTAAGAAGTTGCCCCTGGCTTGGGGGACCATATAGGAACCGGGGGATCGAACCGTGGTCCGTCCAAGGCTAGCGCGGTAAGGCAGGCACCTTACCTGCAGCTCCACCGCCCGGCCCCATAAAAACACATTTTTATGGTTTAATGGTTCTATACAAGGTAAACTCCTTTAAGGAAGATGGGGGTCAGAGACATAGTACAGTGGATAAGGTGTAACCTACCTGGGTTTGATCATCAGTACCATGTTTGGTCACCAGCTGTGACCTGCATGCCCAGTAGTGATCCGTGAGCTCAGAACAAAGGAGTAAGCCCTTAGCACTGTTGGGAATGTTCCCAAAATAAAAAAAAAGAATAACATAACTGAAAGCACAGATTCAGTATTATAAGCCAAATGTTGGCATTGATTCTTCTAGTAAAATAATTGAAAATTTTATTTTTCTTTCTTCCTCAAAAAATAAATACTGACCGAATTACTGCTGCATGTTCTCACACATGCAGACATTGTGGACTCTGCTTCTCTGCTCTGCTGTGTTCTGGACTTTGATACTCCTTCCCAGATCATTCCCTGAGGGTACTTATTAAGAGATGAGCTGTCCCAACCAGCAAAGGGCAGAGCAAGAGGAGTCTGCCGCACCACATCACTCTATGGCCATTTACATTTTCTAGCCAATAAACCTCATAATAACACACAGAAAAAAACCAATACTACATGTGTGACAATAAGGAAACAAAGGAGTCCAATACCATGTATAAAGAATGAAGATGGCAGTTCTGATGACCTGAAAAGTGTCAATTGCCTAGTCTGACTCTAAGATAAAGAATTTAGAGAAGAAATATGAATGATGTTCACATAAATCAAAGAAAGCATAGATCTAGTTGAACGGACCACAAATAATCAAGAGGACATGAGGAAAAAAAATCAGAAAACACCAAACTGAAATTAACAGGTCTGAGAAACTCAGTAGATAAAATGAAAAACTCATTGGAAAGCCTCTTAAACAGAGTAACAGTGACTGAGGATAGGAAAAGTGAGCTGGAAGATGAGATGCATAGCAACTCCATACAACAGAAGATATTAGAAAAGAATCTTAAAGCACATGATCAGACAATGGAAAAATACTCAAAGAATGTGAACATATGAAAATAGAAGTCTTTAATAAACTCAACAGAAACAACAAAAGAATCATTGGAGTTTTAGAGCCAAAAATTCAAAACTCAAGGACACCATTACAGAGAAACTCCCAGTGCTAAAGACTTTATGCAACCAAATTCTGCATGCCCAAAGAGTGCCGGCTTGCTACCCTGCATGCCCAAAGAGTGCTGGCTAAAAAAGGCCAAAGACAAGCACCTCAATACATTTCCTAGTCAGAGGATGAATCACATAGATAGGGAAAGAATACTGAAAGGAGGAAGATCAAAAAGCGAAATTAGGAAGAAGAAAAAACAGTTTGTTTCATTTTTGTCCCATTTTATTTTATTTTATTTTTTTCTTTCCTTCAAACAGAGCCACGTAATTTGAACCATCTTGCTCTGCCTCACAAACCAAGGGGGAAATAATGGAGGGTATCAAGACCAGTCATATGAACATTAAGTAGAAATAAAAAGTGATCAGACTTAAACACCAAATCCAAAGCCAACAACAACTGAATCGACACCCAATCTTCAACATGTTAGACACAGAGGCGACCACTTACACTAGCAACCTGGGGGGGGGGGGGTAAAGGAGGGATGCATGCTGGGAACAGGGGTGGAGGGAGGACAACATTGGTGATGGGAAAGCCCCTGATTCAATATCACTATATACCTATAAAATTACTGTGAAAGATTTATAATACACTTTGGTCAAAATGAAAATTAAAAAAATAGAAATAAAGGGAAATTACATTCAAAGGATCATCTTTAAGGTTTACAGCAGATCTGTCACAAAAAATCCCTCAAGACCAGAAGGCAGTGGTGGGATATAGTGACAAAATTGAATGAAATGAGTACTTTGCCTAGAATACTTCACCCAGCCAGATTCACTTTCATGGTTGAAAGAAGAATACATGGCTTCATGGAGAAACAACAGCTCAGAAACTTTACAGTTTCTCCAAACTGCCTTAAAAGATAAACTGAAAGGTCTATTTTAAGACAAGACAGACAAATAGACACACTAAGTTCTAAACCAAGATGACACTAAATACCATGATGACTGTCTCTCTCAATGTCCATGAACTAAATGCACTCGTTAAGAGACACTGAGTGGCAAAATAGACCAGAAAGCTAAATTCAACAAACATGGACTCAAAATTGAAGAAGACTGGAGGAAAACAAGAAAAATATTCTCTTAAAAAAGCTGAAGTGTGCTGCCAGAAGTGACACGTGCAGGGCGGGGTTCTTTACCGGGTGGGCGGCTGCAGCTCGGCGCTCCGGCTCCCCCAGTGCCTGCAGCAACGCCCCTGGTCCCCATCCGCCGCTGCTGCCGCTCCTGTCCCTGCTGGGCTCCTTGGCTGCGCCATGGGCACCCGCGACGACTACGAGTACGAGTACCTCTTCAAAGTTGTCCTTATTGGAGACTCCGTTGTTGGGAAAAAGTAATCTCCTCTCTCGATTTACTCGAAATGAATTTAAGAAAGCAAGAGCACCATTGGAGTAGAGTTTGCAACAAGAAGCATCCAGGTTGATGGAAAAACAAAGGCGCAGATATGGGACACAGCAGGGCAAGAACGATACAGAGTTATAACATCAGCATACTATCGTGGAGCTGTAGGTGCCTTATTGGTTTATGACATCGCTAAACATCTCACATACGAAAATGTAGAGCGATGGCTGAAAGAATTGAGAGATCATGCTGACAGTAACATTGGGCAATAAGAGTGATCTGCGTCATCTCAGGGCAGTTCCGACCAATGAAGCCAGAGCCTTTGCAGAAAAGAATGGTTTGTCGTGTATTGAGACATCTGCTCTAGACTCTACAAATGTAGAAGCTGCTTTTCAGACAATTCTGACAGAGATATACCGCATTGTTTCTCAGAAGCAAATGTCAGACAGACGTGAAAATGATATGTCTCCAAGCAACAACGTGGTTCCTATCCACGTGCCACCAACCACTGAAAACAAGCCAAAGGTGCAGTGCTGTCAGAACATATAGTGCTTCTCTTCCCCCACCCCCCGAGGGCTGTGTATAGTCCATTTCCCAGGTCTGAGATTTAAATATATTTGTAATTCTATGGTCAAAAAAATAAATAAAAAAAAGCTGAAGTGGAAAAAAAAAGCTGAAGTGGACACATTAATATTAAAAGACAAAATTTAGACTCAGAAAAGTTATAATATACAAAGTTGCATATTTTGTGCTAATCAAGACATATATACAATAGGAAGAAATCGCATTCCTAAACATATATTCAGCAGTGAAGGAATAACAAAATATTTAATGCATTGTTGATAAATCTAGAAGAAGACATCCATAGCAACATAATAATAGTGCAAGACCTCAACACTGCCATGGCACCTCTTGGTAGGTCATCCAGGCTGAAACACAATAAGAATATACTATCTCTGAAAAGAGAAATGGAAAAGAGTGGCCTAGTATATATGTATGTATATATATATATATATATATATATATATATATATATATAGGGCAAGTCATCTCCAGAAAACTGGATACACATTCTTCTCCAATGCACATATTTCCACAAAGACAAGAGGATAGAAACTGTACAGTCTATCTTCTCAGGTCACAAGGCACTGAAAATAGAAATGAACTACAAAGGGAAAAAAAAAAGAAAAATGTCAACATATTGGAAATTAAACAACTGAATGACCAATGGGTCAGAGATGAAATCAAAGAGGAAATCAAAACATTCCTGGAAACTAATGACAATGAAGGCACAAATTATTAGAATTTCTAGGAAACAGCAAAAGTGGTACTAACAGTAAAATTTATAGCTTTTAAGGCACAAATCAGGAAGTATAAGATTGGAAAATGATCAATATAAGGAACAAAAATAGGTAGGCAGAAGGAAATAAAGTTTAGAACAGAAATCAATTAAATGGAAACTCAAAAAACAATCTGAAAGCTCAAAGAAAGGAAAAGTTGGTTCTTTGAAAAAAATAAACATGAATAATAAACCACTAGCAAAACTTACAAAGAAAAGGAGAGATAGAAACTTAATAAACAGGGTTAGAAATGAAAAGGAGGAGATCACTACAGAGACTGTGGAGATTCAAAGGGTAATAAGAGACTACTTTGAGAAACCCTATGCCATGAAATCCTGAAAAAAAAAAGGATAAATTCTTAGACACTTGTAGTCTTCCTCAGTTAAACCAGGATGATCTAGCATATCTAAACATACCCATCGCTAAGGACAAAATTAAAATGCTATCAAAATTCTTACCAAAAACAAAAGCACAGGCTCAGATGGATTCATTAATGAATTCTTTCAAACCTTTCAAGAGGAACTATTATTAATCCTATTCAGGCTCTTTCATGAAATTGAAGAAACAGGAACACACCCAAATAGATTTTATGAATCTAACATCTCCTTGATATCAAAACCAGGCAGAGAGGCTACAAAAAGGAAAACTAGAGACCATCTGTGTTCCCTGATGAACACAGATGCAAAAATCATCAACCAAATCCTGGCAAATAGGATCCAATGCCTCATCAAGAAGGTCATATAATATAACCAAATATGTTTCATTTCAGGAATGTAAGAATGGTTTAGCATATGCAGATCAATCAACATATTACACAATTCAACAAAAAGAAAAGTAAAAACCATATGATCATATCAGTAGATGCAGAGAAAGTATTATAAGGTTCAGCACCCATTCTTGATAAAAATTCTCATCAAGATGGGAATGGAAGAAAATTTTTTCAATATAGTCAAGACCATCTAGAAAAAGCCAATGGAAAATATCAATGGAGGAAACTAAAATCCTTTTTTCTATAATCTGATACAAGACAAGGCTGCCCTCTCTCACCTCTCCTATTTAATATAGTGATGGAAGTTCTTGCCATAGCACTGGGCAAGAAAGAATATCAAGGGCATCAAGATGGGAGGGAATAAGTCAAGCTCTCACTGTTCGTAGATGACATGATGCTACATTTAGAAAACCCTCAATACTTTACCAAGAGGCTTTTAGAAATAGTAGATTCATATAGTGAAGTGATAGATTATAAGATTAACATGCAAAAATCAATGGTCTTCTTATACACCAATAATAGAGAAGAATGCAGCTTAGAAATTCCATTCACATTAGTGTCACACAAACTCAACTACCTTGAAGTCAACTTAACTGAAGAGATGAAGAACCTATACAAAGAAAACTGCAAAAGACTGCTTCAATAATTAAGAGAGGACACAAGAAAATGGAGACACTGCTCATGAATTGGGAGGATTAACGTCATTAAAATGGCAATACGCTCTCCCCAAAGCATTGTACAAAATTAATGCAATCCCTCTAAGGATACCAATGGCAATCTTCAAAGAAGTGGATCAAACACTCCTGAAATTCATTTGAAACAATAAATACCCACGAATTGCTAGAGAAACCCTAGGCAAAAAAAATATGGGAAGTATCAATCAATTTCCCCAACTTTAAATTGCATTATAGAGCAATAGTCTTAAAGCAGCATCATATTGGAATAAAGACAGATCATCAGATCAGTGGAATAGACTGAGTATTCAGATAATATTCCCCAGACATACAATCAATTAATGTTTGATAAAGGAAAAGTAAATGCAAAGTGGAACAAGAAAAACCTCTTCAACATGGTGTTTAGACAGCTGGTCAGCCACATGCAAAAAAATTAAACTCAGACCTCCATCTAACACCATGCACAAAGGTCAAATCCAAGTGGATTAAAGATCTTGATATGGGGCCCGGGAGATAGCATGGAGGTAAGGCGTTTGCCTTTCATGCAAGAGGTTATCGGTTCGAATCCCGGTGCCCCATATGATCCCCTGTGCCTGCCAGGAGCAATTTCTGAGCATGGAGCCAGGAGTAACCCCTGAGCACTGCCGGGTGTGACTCAAAAACCACACACACACAAAAAGATCTTGATATAAGACCCAAAACTTTAAGGTATATAGAACAACATGTGGGTAGAACACTCCATGACATTGAGAATAAAGGCATCTTCAAGGAAGCAACATCCCTCTCCAAACAAGTGGAAGTGGAGATAAACAGACTATATTTAATTGAGAAGCTTCTACACCTCAAAGAAAATAATGCTTAGGATACAAAAGTCACCCATAGAATGGGAGAAGCTATTCATCCAATACCCATCAGATAAGGGGCTACTATCTAAGATATACAATGTACTGACAGAACATAATAAGAAAAAACATCTAACCTATCCAAAAATGGGGAGAAGAAATGAACAGACACTTTCTCAAAGAAAAAATACAAATGGCCAAAAGGTGCATGAAAAACTGTTCCACATCATTAATCATCAGTGAGATACAAATCAAAACAACAATGACTACCATCTCATGCCATAGAGAGTAACAAACATCACAAAGAATAAAAACCAACAGTGTCGGTGGGGGTGTGGGGAGAAAGGTACTGTCATTATCTTCTGTTTGGAATTCTGTCTACTCCAGCCTTTATGTAAAACAATATGGAGATTCCTCAAAAAACTTGAAATTGAGCTCCTATATGATTCAGCTATACCACTTCAAGGGATATACCTTAGGACAGTGCTTCTCAATTATTTTCTGTCATGTCCCCTTAGGAAGAAGAAACAGTTTTCACACATCCCAGGCGACTATAAATAGTAGCTTTATTAAAAAGCTTTAACCTGCAAAACAAAAATATATAAAATAATTTGAGCTGATTTTTTAATCAGAGGTGATGTCTGGATTAATGGCTACAATGAGCACGTTTTGCAATGCATAGCTTTATGAAGCGGGTTTTGAAGCAGGACACAGCAACCCTCAGCTCCAGAGACATACAGAGACATAAACATGGGGCCTAGCTTGTTGTGACAATGTTTGCCAAGGTCAAAAGCGCTCTCCTTTATGTAGCCTTGCGCTCCTCCCAGGGAGCACACCCCACTATTTGAGAAGTACTATCCTAGGAACACAAAAACACAATTCAAAACTGCCTTCTTCACACTTATATTTATTGCAATGCTATTTACAATAGTCAGAATTTGGAAATCTACATATCCTTCAACAGATGAAGGGCTAAAGAAATTGTGGTACATAGTCACAATGGAATACTATGCAGCTGCCAGGAGAGATGAAGTAATTAAATTTGCCTATAAATGGATGAACATGGAAATTATATGCTGAGTGGAATAAGGTAGATAGATAAAGATAGACACAGAATAAACTCTGTCATCTATGGGTTTTAAGAAAAATAAAAGACATTATTGTAAGAATGCGTAGAGACAAGAGAGAAGAGGGCTGGAATGACCAACTCATGCTATGACACTCACCACAAAGAGTGGTGAGTGCAGTTAGAGGAAATTACTAACAATTACCATGACAATGATAATGAGTGAGAGAGGTAGAATGCCTATAACAAATACAGGCAGAGGGTGAGAGGTGAGGGAGAAGAGGGGTCATTGGTGTTGGGAATGTTGCACTGGTGGAAGGTTGTTCTTTTTATGACTGAAACCCAACTACAATTATGTTTGTAATAATGGTGTTTAAATAAAAAATATTATTTAAAAATCTATAGGGGCTGTAGCAGTGGCACAAGTGGTAGGGCGTTTGCCTTGTATGTGCTGACCTAGGACGGACCATGGTTTAATAGTCCAGCGTCCCATATATATAATGATTAGGCAATGTGACATATTGTATATGCATGGTAGTGAGGACTGAAAAATAAGATTAATCACAATCTATCATATCCAGGATCTTTAGGTCTAATTCTGAAAAGTTGCTTAGGTTCCTGTGACCTCATTTGTTTTTTTGTTTTTTTTTTATCTCAAATGTAGTAGAATAGTTTTAAATTCTGGGCTTCACTCTAAAATAACATTTAAAGAATTCCAGTGGTTTTGTTCACTGAGTGAGATTAACTCATGTAATTTTTATTAGTGTAAATGAGAAAGAGGTATAAATCACAGTGAAGTAGTTGAGAAACAGACATTCCCTTTTTGGCTTTATTAGTTTTCTGTTTGCTCTAGGTTGAGTTAGGGAAATAAGAAAATTATCTGTACTCAGCTGCTCCACTGTTCCAAAATTCTTTAAGAATTTAGTCACAATAAATAATTAAAATTAATCAAGATGATTCAAATGCTGAAGTTAAGCACCATCGGGGGAGATAAATCATTTATGAGCAAGTATGAGGAGAATGTTTGATATACTTTTTGTTTTATTTGTTATAAATGGAAACATGAACAAGACAGACCGTTTTTAGAATTCTGTGGTCCAATATAATGATGTATTCATATCAAATTAATGTAAACTATGGATTGAACTAATTGAACTGTGAACTTATTGCCCCAATGAATAATCACAAAAGTGAAGTAGTGGATTATAACAAAAAGTTGGAGAACTTCTTCCATGTTTCCTGAAAGACTGCTCTGAGAACCAGATTGATAGAGCAGTCTCTATTTTAAATATTACCAAAAAAAAGGAGAGAAATATCTGTATGGTAACATATTGATAAATGCTTCATTTACAACTCATGTATAGAACCTAATATTTTGAATTCATTCAAACATAAATATCCAGAAAATAATCTTCACAGAACTGGAAACATTAGATGAACAGTATTAGTAACTGTGGTTGAGATTTCACCAGGCAGAATCTTAAATTTAGGTAACACTAAAAGGTAAATTCAATGTGATTTTTTTCACTTTTTTTTTTTGGTTTTTGGGTCACACCTGGCAGTGCTCAGGGGTTACTCCTGGCTCCATGGTCAGAAATTGCTACTGGCAGGCACGGGGGACCATATGGGGCACCGGGATTCGAACAGATGACCTGTTGCATGAAAGGCAAACGTCTTACCTCCATGCTATCTCCCAGGCCCCGATTTTCCTCACCTTTTAAAAATTTTCTAAAAGTTGAATAGTCATTATATATGGGTAGAAAATATATTTTTTCATTGTTTTTGTTTATTAACCTATGAATTACTGAAACTCACTTTCAGTGTCCTGAAGTTAGTCTAAATGTGTGAAAGAGCTTAATATTTTACTTATAATTTTTTGAGGATACTTTTGTTGCTTTTCTGGAACTTTATAGTAAGAAACCCTGATCTAGAATAGTGTAGTGGAAATGTCAACTTTAAAAATATATATTTAAACTAGTAAAATCGTAGTAAATATCAGACACTTATGGTGATCTGAGATATGGATAAAAGGTTTAGGGACTGTACATTGTTATGACCGACACCCAACTACAAACATGTTTGTAACCATGGTGCTTCAAGATATTAATAAACAAAACAATGTAAAACAAAGTCTAGACACCCAAATTGAAGGTTGTCTCCTTTCAGAATCTACAAAGTCTGACACAGTGTCATTAGGAAATGTTAGACACCTACTATATATGAGAGGCCTCTATTATTTACTGAGTTACCCATCATGTGAAATACTGTCTTTATGGCTGTATGAATTTTAAAAACATAAGAAAAATTAAAACCAGAGTACACTCTTACCTTAGTAATGCTAATTTCTTTAAAAATGATAATTGGGCAGGGGGAGAAAAGATAATTTAAAAAGAAGTTGAGGGGCCAGAGTGATAGAACAGTAGCAGGGCTCTTTCCTTGCACTTGACAGACCTGGGACATAACCATGTTTGATCCCCACCATTCCATATGACCCTCAGAGTCTGTCAGGAGCGACTTCTGAGTGCAAAGCTAGGAGTAACACCTGACCATCACAGGTTATGGCCCCAAAACAAAACAAAGAATAAGAGGTTGAAATTTATTTCCATTGAATTTTCTCCTTTACTATTATTATAAATTAAATATATCTTGGTTCAGAGTAATATTTTTGGAAACCCCCTTATGAAAAATTTTGCAAACACACCATTAAATTTAAAATAGAGTAATCTTTTCTAAAATTGTATTAGATTTAAGTAAAAACCATGTGAGGGATCATTAACCATTTAAGCTGAGTGCTATCAAGACTACCAAGATTTTTCTGACCATCTAAATCTTTCTCCTTGTCCCTTGTTAATTCCAAGTCTTAAGTAATAGGCATATATTCCATATTAATTATGTGTTGAAAATATTATAACAAAATAAAAACAATAAAATATTTTATGACTTATAAGTAGAACTAGTAATGTATTTCTACGATTCTATTATATGACTTATCTTTTTATTGGCAGTATTAGAACTTCACAAGAAAAATATTATAAAAGTATTATTTGAAGCAAGACTTAAGAGAGTTCTGGTTTAGTTTTTATTCTAGATTTCAAAAATAAACTTTTTACAGAGGTTTTAGGTTCAAGCAAGGGTGAACAGAATATGCAGAGATTTACCCTATATATTTGTTTCTACAAAAAGCCTTTTCTATTAAGATTTGTTAAAATCAATGAACCTTTCAACCAACTCTGTAGTTTATTTTAGGATTCTCTTGGTGTTGAAAATTTTATAGTTTTAGACAAATATACAGTGGTATGTATTTACCATTATAGCATGATATAAAATGAATTTTATTGTCATTGCTCCTTCACTCACTCTTTCCAAAACCATCTTTTTTCTATCACTCTAGTTTTGCCTTTTCTGAAATATCACATAGGCAGAATTACTGAGAATGTAGTATTTTTACGTTGGTTTCTTTCATTACGCACTTAATGTTCATTCATTTCTTTCATAGGCTTTGGTATATTGTTTATTTTTAGCAATGAATATTTCATTGTTTGCCAACAGTATTATTTATTTAAGTATTGATTTACTATAAGACATCTTGATTCCTTCCAAGTTTTGATGGTTACTAAAACAGTGCTATAAACCTGTCTAAATTCTTTAGCTAAATACTAAGCACCAAGGCTACTGGGTCATATAGTAATAGTTTATTTGTCTTCTAAAAGCTTATATCAGTTTCCATTCCCAATAGTGAGTGATGAAGGGGAGTTCCCTTTGCTCCATGTCATCAATAATACTATGGTAATGATAGTACTTTGAATTTTTTCTTTCAAGTAGATGTATAGTATATTTTGATACTATTATTTTTAATATAATTTTTATTTTAATCATAGTGGCTTACATATAGTTGACAATAATATTTTAGGTACATTTAACATAAAATCAGGAGAATTCCCTTCACCAAATTGTCCTCCCTCCGCCTCCATTCCCGTCCTACCTCCCATATCCTCCTCCCTTACCCCCGGGGCGGCACAGTGGTCGCCTCTGTGCCTAGCTAGCTACTTAGTGGTCCTACACCTGTTTGGTCTTGGTACTTCCCTTCCCACTCCCCCCCAAATTGGGACGCGGGACTAGTTAGTTCAAGTCAGTTTGTGCTTACTTGGTAACAAAGATGAGGAATCTAGTTACATGCATATAAGTTATATATTATGTAGCTTTTTTAATGAAGTGTTTAACTTATTTTAGTGAATATTTTTTTAAACTGTTTTAATTTTTAAAATTAGGTATTCTGCTTTGCAGCTCCCGATGATTAGTGATGTGGAGCATTTTATCATGCGTCCTTTGGTTATTTGTATTTCTTCTTTGAGAAAGTGTCTGTTCATTTCTTCTCCCCATTTTGTGATGGGCTAGATGTTTTTTTTCCTTGCTAAATTCTGTCAGTACCTTGTATGTCTTCGATATTATTAGTCCCTTATCTGAGGGATATTGGGTGAATAGTTTCTTCTGTGGGTGGCCTTTGTATCCTTGTCACTATTTCCTTTAAGGTGCAGAAGCTTCTCAGCTTAATATAGTCCTATCTGTTTATCTCCACTTCCACTTGTTTGGAGAGCGATGTTTTCTCTTTGAAGACGCCTTTGGTCTCAATGTCATAGAGTGTTTTATCTACATATTGTTCTATATAACCTATGGTTCCAGGTCTGATATTAAGGTCTTTAATCCATTTGAATTTGACTTTTTTTTTTTTTTTGGTTTTTGGGTCACACCCGGCAGTGCTCAGGGGTTACTCCTGGCTCTATGCTCAGAAATTGCTCCTGGCAGGCACGGGGGACCATATGGGGCACCGGGATTCGAACCGATGACCTTTTGCATGAAAGGCAAACGCCTTACCTCCATGCTATCTCCCGGGCCCCTAAATTTGACTTTTGTGCATGATTTCAGATAGAGGTCTGAGTTTGCTTTTTGGCATGTGGATGAGCAGTTGTGCCAACACCACTTGCTGAAGAAACTTTCTTTGCCCCACTTTGCATTTATTGCCCCTTTATCAAAGATTAATTGATTATATATCTGGGCAAAATTCTCTGAATACTCAAGTCTATTCCACTGATCTGAAGGTCTGTCTTTACTCCAATACCCTGCTGTGTTAATGACTATTGCTTTGCAGTACAATTTAAAGTTGGGGACTCCGCAGAGACTGGCACGTATCACAAAGAACAAGAACGATTAGTGCTGGCAGGGATGTGGGGAGATAGGAACTCTCATTAGCTGCTGGTGGGAATGCTGTCTAGTCCAGTCTTTATAGAAAACAATATGGAGATTCCTTAAAAAACTGGAAATTGAGCTCCTATAGGATCCAGCTATACTACTCCTAGGGTTACAAATTAGGAACACAAAAACACAATATAAAATGCCTTCTGCACACTTATATTCATTGCAGCACTATTTACAATAGCCAGAATCTGAAAAAGAAAAAAACCTCAGATGCCCAACAACAGATGAATACTATGCAGCCTCCTCCTCCTCCTCCTTATCTTCTTCTTTTGCTTTTCTTTGTTATTTTTTGGTCACATCCAATGGTGTCCAGGGGTTACTCATAGCTCTGAGCTCGGAAATCATTCCTGGCAGACTCAGGGGACCAAATGGGAGGCCAGGGATCTAACTCAGGTTAGTCCCAGGTCTGCCATATGTAAGGCTAACACCCTAATGCTGTGCTATCGTTCCGGCCTCAATTTTTCAAGATCACACATTGTGATGTAAACACAAACTTGGTTATAGATAAATACAAATTATCAGTAGTTTATCTCAACACTAGTGTAAATTGACTTTGTTTTAGAAGCTTCCTGTGTAAGAGGATAAAGTGTCAATCTAAGACCATTGGGAATTCTAAAATAACCCCAAATGCTAAATGTGAATGGAGATTAAGAGGCCCACCTTTGGAGAGGGCAACAGACTCAGGACTGACCTGAATTCTATTCCAGCATTTCATGTGTTTCCCCATACTTGCCAGGAGCGTTTCTGAGGCAGAGCCAGGAGTAACCCCTGAGTGCCACCAGGGGAGGCCTCAAAACAGAACAAAACAAAACAAAATAACATCAAAAAGAAACCTGGGATTGTTACTATATTTACATTTCCTAAAAACAATGAAAAGCTAAGCAGATTTCAGGGCACATATTGTACCAATTATTCTGCACAGAGTGGAATTTAAAAGAACACAATGGGATTTTTCTATCACTGCTTTGCATTTTCAGTTGTTCATCCTTTCCTTTGACTACTAGGTTTTTTTCTCTAAAATATATAATTCATCAGTAAATTCAGGATGATAAATAGAATAATGTCCAAGTATTTGTTGAGATGAATTTTCAAGATTTTTGTACCTTAATCTTTAAAATTAATTGAATTGTTAATTGCAAATGACTTTGACCTTTTTATGGAAATGATTAGCTAAAGATTTTGGCTCTTACAACATGCTAATTATTTGTATAGTTATTTTGAAAATCTTAATTTCTTGGTAATTATTTTATAATTAGGACTTTTCACTACTTCATATTGCATATGTTCCTTTCCTTGTCTTTTTCATAACTAATTATATTTAAAAATTTCAAAAAAAGAAACATTGGAAAGCCAAAAAATTTCAAATATTGTATAAACTATGATGATAAAGTTTGTAGAATAAGAAGGAAAGTTTATTAAGGACAGCATAATGTATGTTTCTTGAAAACTATTACTGTTTCTGCAGAATGAAAATGTTATTAATAGGTCTTCTAAAATCATCTAAAATCTTCAAAAATAATTATCTATGTACTGCACAATGACTAGGTTAGGTGGGATAGAAGTTTTGGAAATTTGCTTTGAAGTTATATTGTAGTACAATACCTATCTTTCTGGCTACCATCCATAAAAAAAAAAAAAACCTCGAAGAAAGTAAAACAAACAAACAAAAAAACAGCTTACTACAATACCTGAAACACATGGCCTGAGGTGTGAGTTTCAATTGCAAGAAACTCCAGTTTCTGTATTTTTGTTGTTATTTGGTGAGGGAATGGCTTTCTAAACACCCTTAAGTGGTGATGCAATACCTTGGTTAGGAGTGGCCCGAGGAAGTCATGCATCTGAGAATATCTTATTTTGACCAAAAATATATGCCTACTACTGTATTTTCATAGACATATTGTTTGCAAATACAAAAAAGGGGGGGTTGGTAACACTCTGCAATCACCTGTTTAGAATCCTAGACCCCTGCAGTTTTTTTCTCTGAGCATTAACCCAAGAACACAAAAACTAATCCAAATTGATGACCATTTATGTTCATTGTTATTTACAATAGTCAAGGTATAAAAATAGTCAATTGTCTAATGATAGATGAGTTTACAAGTAAATTATATATAATATAAATATGTAACATATATATAGAATTATATATGAGGAACTGAGAAAAGATGAAATCTTGCATTTCTCTGCAATTTGGGTGTAACAGGAGGAAGTCATGACAAATGAAAGGAGTCTGAAATAAAAAATAATCTTAAATGATATAACTCATATGTAGTGTAAAAAGAAATAAAACAAAGAATTTGATGGTTCCCAATCAAAAGAACCCTGAGGTACAATAAAACTTGATCTGAAGTTGGTAGGAAGAATACAGTAATGGTATTAGTGTTGGTATCAGTGCATAAACTTTGTGCCTCAAAAGCATAAATGAAAACAGTATTCTTAACATATTACTAAACTAAAATATAAATTGAACAATAAAAATAGAATCTTGAATCTATTCATTTGAATTGTACAGCCAAACTAAAATCATCTTTTTTTGAAGATTTAAAATAATTTTTGAATTTCAAAATTCTCACTTGCAGTTTAAGAGTAACTTGTATCTCACAGAATTTCTGTGTTAGATTTAAAATAAAGATATTTAAAAAATATTGAGAAAGAAGGCGCAAAATTATTGGGTGTGTGAGAATTGAGATACTAAATACTTACTGGATAGACTATATTTAATGCTGTTCAGGATGGTTTTAAAGTTCAGAACAAGTCCAATTGAAGATCTTCTCTTGTGCAGAGACATAAGAAAAAATAATAAAACCATATGGAAAGTACCTGGCACATGACAGTAAATTCTGCCCTATCTCGCTTTCCCCCAAATATGTACATCAGTGGAGGCCAGAAAGCGAGGAGGCAAGGAGGATGTATTACTGTTGCTATTTTTCATAATCTGGGGGAGAGTGGATAAAAAGGGGTATATATATTGCAAGTCTGCAGTATTCAAAAAATTAAGTTAAACTCCTGTTCTATGACACATATTATGTCACAATGTTGTTTCTATGCATTTTCCATGTAAATTTGTATGGGTTCTTCTGGCTGCATGCTGTAGATGAGACAGTCTTAGTAAAACTTCTAACTCTTCTCAAATGTTTTGCTGCAGAGATATCTTTTATTTCCGTCCCCTTCCCCCTTCCTTCCTTCCTTCCTTCCTTCCTTCCTTCCTTCCTT
>PVKC010024498.1:0-16850 GCA_004027635.1 Crocidura indochinensis | reverse complement strand
GGGCTTACTCCTGGCTCTGTGTTCAGGGATCACTCCTGGTGGTGCTCAGGGATCCATATGTAGGTAGTGGGACCAAACCTGGTATGGCCATGTGCAATGTAAACACCCTACCTGGTGTTCTCTGGTTCCTTGTGGTTCCTTCCTGCATACAAAGCACATGCTCAGCTTGCTGAGGTCTCTCTACACCCCTGGTCTCCTTTAGTTTTTTACATGGTAAACATCAACCATGTGTTATTTGGTTGATAGCACATGACCCTCCAGACTCATTATGCACCCCATTATACATTCACACAACACCATATACTTCTTCGTAACACTCTTAAATTAATGGTTCAATTGTATGTTTAAGATCAGACTTTTCTATTATATGATTAGCTCTTTGAGGACACATTTTCTGTCTTCCTTGATCAGTCTAACTCTGCTGCATAGGAGGCACTTAAAACATTTATTAAACAGTTGATTGAATGAAAGAATGAACCTGACTATGATGAATAAAATGTCTCTCTCGGGGCTGGGCGGTGGCGCTGGAGATAAGGTGCCTGCCTTGCTTTGTGCTAACCTAGGACAGACCGTGGTTCGGTCCTCTGGTTTCCCATATGGTCCCCTGTGCCTGCCAGGAGTGACTTCTGAGTGAATAGCCAGGAGTAACCCCTGAGCATCACCGGGTGTGGCCCAAAAACAACAACAACAAAAGTCTCTCTTTTTTCCTTGAAATCGCAAATGCACTGAATTTGATTTGACTTGAATAATGTAAGAGACACTTTTTCTGTTATCCTTCTTTATTTTTCATCTCTACTGAATTTTTGTATTTCTTTTCTTTTCTTTTCTTTTTTTTTGGGGGGGGGGTTTGGGCCACACCCGGCAGTGCTCAAGGGTTACTCCTGACTGTCTGCTCAGAAATAGCTCCTGGCAGGCACCGGGGACCATATGGGACACCGGGATTTGAACCAATCACCTTTGGTCCTGGATCGGGTGCTTGCAAGGCAAACGCTGCTGTGCTATCTCATTTCTTAACAAAAGCAATATTCTCCCTGGATTTTCCTTTTTCAGTTAGAATTTATTAAACTGAGCACATCTATCTAATTAATTTCCGTGGCAAATGGGAAGTTCTTTATTCAGAGGTTGCATACATGCTTTTTATATATCTAACTGACATGCTCTGAAGTAAGTACAGTTTCTCCTTTTGACAACTCTGAGCATTTCTTCAGAGTATGTATTTTCTTGACATGCCTGGGTATGTTCTGATGATAAGGTGTTGCTATCAGCAATAGACTGGTTCATGTTTTCTGAAGTTGCCAGTCTTCATGGTACAGATGATGTGAAAGAAGAGTAGTTCAGAACAAAAATTATTTTCACACTTGATCTTAGCCAAAAGGCTAAGAAGCGATTCAAAAATTATTTTTAGAAAACAAGAAACAACATGAATTACAGAGATCTGCAGGGGAAAACCCAGTGGAAAAGCAATACGCTAATATAGAAAGAAAGAAAAGATACTAAATACAACAACAAATTTCTTCAGGCCATCCAGACTTAGTGGCTATGTTTATGTATGAAAAACACATTTATACATCTTCTTTCTCCTTTAACTCAGTTCAGTACATTAATATCTTGGGCTGAGCACCTTCTCTGTGTAAGTTAGCAGAACTTCAGAAATGAGTAAGATCATGAATGCTTTCAGAAAAACAACCATTCAGTTGCGGATGTAGATATGTTTGTGACTAATACCAGGTGTAAACAGGATACTTCAAACAAAAAAAAAATGTAAAGAAAGTGTAACAGGAGCCCAGAAGAGTGCTTGACATTTTGTTACCAAGAGGAACCTATAATGTTCTTCATGGAGGCATTTAATTAGGCTCAACACAGTGAATTTTAAAGTTAGAAATAGTAGAATCATGAAGAATGGTGGTAAGGAGAATGAGCAATGTAGACAATGGCATGACTAAAACCATAGAGTAACAGTAAATTTGGAAACAAGTAAATATATTCTAGAAGGTATACTGTTGGGCTGGAAAAGTTTGAAAGGGGCTAAGAATAGGAAAGTAAGCCAAAATGTGAATGTTCTTCAGTTCTACATGATGGTGGTTGGATTGGATTCAAGTTGGCTGGAGTCTTCTGAGAGTTCATGAAATTCAAAGTGCTTAATCATGTTCCAAACACATAAACTTTATGGATATGTACTTTAATTTATTTATAGCTTGTTTTTTGAAGATTTGTCTTATGGGATAGTTTTGTTTAGATATTAGTATTTTTAATTTCTATATTCCTGGAACCTACTACATAGCTTACTTTCTATAGGCATTCAATACATCTGTTTATTTCTTCTAGAGTCTTGTTTATATGCCAATTAAAAACTTGTATGACATTATATTGTTTCTTTTCCATATAATTGACTTGTCTGTACCATCAGGCTAAAGGGATCTTATCCATGAGACTTGTGTCTAACCCATTAACAGAATAAAGTCAAATTTCTAATTTCTAATAATTTAATTTCTTTATATTGCCAATATTCTATTTGGTAAAAATATAATACAAATACCTGAATAGAGTTTTTGGAGCCCTGGGGTATGTTCTTATAATTGGAATTGTTGGATCATTTGAAAAGATTCTTTTTTTTTGGGTAAGTGTCCATATTATTTTCCTAAAAAAGTGGACCAATTGACGTTTCCACCAGCAGTGAATGAAAATACTCTTTTCCCTTAAATCATGCTAACACTGGGGGGTTTTGATTTTTGTGATGTGTGCCAGTATTACTGTGTGAGATGATATCTCATTATAGTTTTTATTTGCATGTCCCTAATGCATAGCCTTTTTCCCCCCTTGTAGCTTTTGGTCTCCTGTATGTCAAAATATGGCAACAACCCAAGTGTTTATTTAGCCAGATGACTGACTAAAGAAATTATGGTACATGTACACAATGAAATACTTGGATATAAAAATAATAAAATAATGCAATTTTCTGCTACATGGTTGGATTTGGAGAGTATTATTCTGAATGAGGTTAGGGAGAAGGAGAGGAACAGATTTATACCTTTCATATGTGAGATATAAAAAAACTTAGTAGGAAAATAACAAGTGCCCAAAGGTAACAGAAACTGAAAATGGGTGATTAGTAGGAAGCTTGCAGGTGGGGAGATGGTGTAAAAATTGGGGGTGGACCAGATGGGAAGTCTTCTAATAGTGGAAGAATAAGGACATTCTGGTGCTGAAATGATTTATGCAAGAAAGCCTACCATTAACAATTATAAATTATTGTGCTTAAACTTAGAAATAAAGAAAAAAATCGCCCAAAAACCTGAGCATTAGAGAAAAAAGTTTCTATCACAAATAGTCCTTCAGAACCTCCAAATTCTTTTGATAAGTTCTTAAGCACTGAGTATCAAATTGCCTATTTAAGCTTTTACATTTTAGGATTTGGTTCCCAATTCCTTGGAATTCAATTGACATGCTAACTTTGAACCTTCAAAGAAGAAAAGCTTTCACTCATGCACCCTCACATTTGCTTGAATAGCTTGCTTCTTTGCATACAGAACAAATTTGTTGGTCTTGAAGAAAATTAAATAACTCATCTTTTTTATGCCATTGCCAAACATCAAAAGGGCCAACTACCTACTACTAAGTAGTGTTAAAAGCAAGTTTTAAAAATCAAGATAGGAATGAAAGTCAAGTTTTCTGCAAAGTAAATTCTTGTAAGAAACTTCTGGTAGTTATGGAATAAAATCCAATTTTCTTTTCCTTTTTTTAAAAATATTTAAATTACTGTATTTAAACACTATGGTTTACAAAGTTGTTCACAATACAGTTGTTTGCAGTATTCAATGCTTCAATACCAACTTCTTCAGACTGGCAAAGAACTGTAGGCTCTACCTATAAGAAGGGGAGAAATCTCATGCTACTTTAGCTCTTAATGAGGGTCCAGTCAATTGACTGACTTGATCTGCATATGAACAAACATCTTATCAACATCTGAAAAAGATTAGATCAATTAGAGAAATATTACTTAAACCAATCAGATCCGGGAGCAGAAAATGGCCCTCTCTATCCTTGGGAGGACAGAGCAGTAGAAGATGCTCCCTGGTAAAGTTCTGGCTCCCACTATTCTAGCCAGACTAGTGATCACATGTACAACTTTCAGTTCCTTATGACCAGTCTATTACAAGCAGTAAGTACACTTCCATATGGGTTACCCTAGAGGAGTGGGCTTTAAGTTAGGCCCACTAGCATGCATTTGTTTCTGTCAGCTACAGAAAAATAGTTTTCTCTTCATCTCCACATTGAACCCTTGCCAGATGGCTGAATAAACTTGGCTTGTTCCTTTGCACAAACCCAGCATGAGTGCAGAAAACTCCGTTTTGGAACCCCATTATTTAAAGAGAATTCCTGGAGCTCTATTAAGGACAGAGCATGTGGCTTACCAATAAAGGCATTAATATTTTACCAGACACATCAGGTTTTCCCAGACTTGGCCAATGTAAAAATGAAAAGGTCAGGTCAACATGATTAACTGACGGTGGCCTTGCACCTCTCACCTTATGTAGAAGTGTTCTGGAGGGAACCTTTTCTGTCCCTCTCCAGGGTTGAGAGAGATCCTGGATTCTAGAACTTTTCTCAATCCTGAGAGCAGGGCCCAGGAATGTGCAGATCTAGACATTCCTAGATGATTTCTGATTTCCCTAGGCCAATCCACCTCTATAATGTCTCTGAGGTTAGCAGGGTAATTGTAACAGTATAGGACCTGCTTGTCACTTAATCTCAACCCCTTTCACTCTGTTTCCCTGAAAGAAATATCAAGTTTTCAAAATCACATACACCAGATTGCTTGGATTGGGTTAGAATGGCTATTTCCCTCTCTCTAGCCAATTCCCACCATTGGAAAGCTACTGGGCTGGAGTCCTAGCACCCGGCTTCTAGGAATTTCTTTTCTTGATTTCTTGATTCTTCCCTCCCCCTCTCTCCATACACATGTAGATAAGCTCAATTGATCTTTCACTCCCTCTCCCACCCCCGCACCTAAGAATGTTAGGAAAGTGGCCGAGATTGATGGAAAAGACTGGATTTCTCCAGGATGAAGTCCTAACAGCCATTTGAGATTTGCTGAGCTCAACCAACCCCAAGGGGGTGGCATTCTCTCTAGAATTTCTCTCCCTGTTCTGACCAGATAAGACAGTTGCACAGAGAAAAAACAACAAAATGACATAAAGTCAGATAGACAGAGAGTGACTGGAACCCCAGTGGGATTCAAACCCACAAAGTCCCAGGTGGGATCAGACCCATATATCACCCTTAGCGGTGATACTAGTTCACCCACTAGTGGAACTTGTGGAACCCAAACCCACATCAGTGTCATCCCTGATGTTGATGGAAGATAACCCCGCCTTCCCTAGTGGAAGGGATGAGGTGTCCCTGCACATCCTTTGACCCTGGGGACCGTTACTACATCCAATTTCTCCCCTTTGGGTCCAAACCAGAGCTCCATTCCCTTTAGGTCTCCACCTACCTCGAAGGTGTCCCGGTGATGTCTGTGGGACCTAGGCAGCTTTGTTGGTGACTGAGCCATGTCCTTCAATCCTGGAGGATCCCCCAAATGTTAGGGTCTGGAGTCGAAAGACCAGACCACACAATTAGAGTAAAGCTAACCAAAACTTTATTCTGTCAGCCACTGGCCCCATACTGACCCATTCACAGCTGTCTTCCAGAGAAGACCAAGGCAAATCATCTTGCCACAAAAGGCAGATGTTTCCTTATGTTTTGTTAATTAAGATTGGATGACATGCCTACTAGTCATGGGCCTAGTTTTCTAAACAGTCAGAAAAAACTTGGAATTCTCCTATTGAATTTTATGCATTATTGTTCAGAAGAAACTGAAACTGTTAGGTGACTGACTGGCTGCTGGGGGAGGTAACTAGTTCTGACAAATCTGGTTTTCTTTTATTTTCTGTTCTTTTCTTTTCCTTTTCTTTTTTTTTTTTTTTTAAAACCACACCCAGTGGTTACTCCTGGCTTTGTGTTCAGCAATACTTTCTGGCAGACTCACAAGACCATATGGGATGCTGTGGATCGAACCAGGGTTGGTCCTTGGTCAGCAGTCTGCAAGGCAAATATCCTACCCTCCATGCTACCACTCCAGTTCTGAGATTTGGTTTTTTGGAAAAAGATTAAGAACAGAAATTGGGATGTTTTAAACAGTTACTAGGATCAAAACAATAAGCTAAAGACATAAAGAATAACTATAATATGGTATTCTAGACATGATACAGAATACAAATAAGGGCATTAGGGAAAAACTAAGGAAGCTTAAATAAACTATATATTTTAATTGCTATAAATCATTTTATGTTGTTTCATCATTTGTAACACATGTGTCATACTGAAGGGGGAAACTAGTGTATACTGTGTACTATTGTCTCATTTTATCTGCACATCAAAATGACCATAAAATTAAAATATTTTATAAAAAGAAACTAAACACTTATCAAAGGAAATGGAGCCACAGGATTGGGTAGATGAAAGTATTGTATTATAAGTCAGAATCAAACCTCAATTAACCTCCCACTGGAGAAAACTGGACAGTGTTGCCTCTCTGCTCCACTTGTAGAACTAAAATGTCTGGGGCCGGGCGGTGGTGCTGAAGGTAAGGTTCCTGCCTTACCGCGCTAGCCTTGGACGGACCACGGTTCGATCCCCCGTGCCCCATATGGTCCCCCAGGCCAGCCAGGGGCGACTTCTGAGCGCATAGCCAGCAGTAACCCCTGAGCGTCACTGGGTGTGGCCCAAAAACGAAAAAGAAAAAAAAAAGAAAAAAGAACTAAAATGTCTGACCTTTATCTTCCTGCTTGATCAGTCACTATATCCAAATTCTACCTTCAAGGCTAAGGGGCTCTACCTTTGGACAAAGAGGATCTCAGTGACTGAAACTGGTCCTGAAGGAGCTGACAGCAGGAGGCTGGCTGTCAACCATGCTATTTACAAGTGGGCGGATAGTTTCCCTTGACAGGGCTTCTTGAATAGTTCATTCTAAGTCATAGACACTAAGATAGGTACAGATCCATCTTTGGGAAGGTGGATTTGTTTCTTCAGTTGCTAGGGACACAAACATTCTCATATGCAAAGGACCAGAGGCAGGAGAGACACAGTGAAAATGCCTGGGGAACTCCCTGTTAATAATTGCTGTCACTTCATAGTCACAAGGTATCTGTGACCATGGAAATGATGCAAGACTTTCCAAGAAACACTCATAGGGGCCATACTCTTACTTGTAAACTAGTTTTATTTTCAAATTGCATGTGCTAATTGAATATTTAGTTGTATTTTCCCCCTGGAAATAATAATTAATAATTAGAATTTCTCCTAAATCCACGAAAGAACACAATGTACCTGAATATGATTTCATCTCTACCAATGTCTTTACAAAGCTGTTTATTTGCAAGAGTAGAATATTTTATGAATTTCAGGAGAGGATTTGATTCCCACAAAGTTGATCTAGGTGGGACGCTTTAGAGGTGACAGCACTAGATCTCTTCATTTACACGTAGGATCAGGGAATATTGAACTGATAGTGTTCTATAAACTAGTTATGCTACCATTGCACCATTAAGGAGTTTTTTTTTCATTCTGCGTAAAAATAGACTCTAGTAAGTAGTCATCTCTAGAATTCCTTCTGCCAGTAGCTTTTAGAATCTTTCTAGATAAGTCACACAAATAATCTGAATTAAACAAAAACATTTGTACATATAGGTCAAGAGCTTAGTTACAAATACATTTATTTATTGTTTTCATGGGTATAGAAAGAACATGGTAACACTATTAGTAAAAATGGGCCACCATGCTATATTCAATATGGATTCCTTTGCAGATAACAAAGTAGTCCCTTTATTTTCTTTAAAAAATAGACCAGAACAATATTTCAGTCAGGAAACTGGATAAAAGGAGTGAAATCCCTCTCCTTTTAAGCCCTGGTGAAGGTGGAATCAAACATTCCTAGTGCGGTTGTTTACTTTCTCAGAAATGACTTGGGGTTGAGCAGAGGTGGAAATGCATCCACTGACTTTAAGCCTGATCTAATCTGGACTTGCTTTACTTTCATTCCTGACTCAGCCTGGTGACAACATTCCTGGTCTTCCCTGGGATTTTATCAGGACTCTAATAGCCTTTGTGACCCACCTCTACACTTTGATTAAAACAAAATTTGTGGGAAGATTGCACCGATGAAGAGGTGTGTTCTTTTTTTTTTTTTTTATAACTGACCCAACTACAAACATGTTTGTTATCATGATGCTTAAATAAAGATATTATTTTTAAAAATAAAAATAAAAATTGTATTAGCAATTTGAAGTTATTTACATACACGGGAGTATAAAATTTTGAAGCTCTCATTGTCATCTGCAAGCTACCAACAAGGCATTTTACAGTTGTCACTGGAAGGACCATGTGGCTTGGATCCTAGCTACAGTTATCTAGGTCATTCAGGAAATAGTCTCAACTTGGGGTTGAATACTAAAGGTGATTCAGGTTAATGTTCCTGCCTTTACCTGAGTTGTCTGGGAAATTAGGCAGAGCTGACATTCTTCAGGAAAATAAAATATGTATTCTGCTTTAGTGTATGGTTTAAACTCTTCTCCTGAGATAACACAAAATTACATTGATCACCGATCAGTTTTATGTCATTGAATTTTCTTGAGACTTATGAAACTTTACTAAAAATTAGTTTTAGCTTTTTCATTCATGAAATTGGGGAGTGTTTTGTTATTTTTAAAAAGTATTCTGGGTGGCTTAGCCTTAATTTTTTATAGACAATGTATATGGAAAAAAACATAAATTTTCTCCTTATTTTTTTTTCTTTTTGGACCTTTCAGGGGTGCTCAGGAGGACTGGGACTCCACCAGCAATTATTAACCAGCCAGGTTAATTTGATTTAATCCTTAAATAGAGGATTCTGTGTTGCTGAGTTCCTGGAGTACTGAGAAAATCTAGGTTACCTGGCTGGTATTTGGAGCCTTGGCTATGATTGATGTATTATGTGGTGATGAAAATTGAACCCAGGTTGGGCAAATGCTAGGTATGGACCTTAACTATTGTGTATCTTAGTTTCTCCAGATTTAAGGGTGTATTAGCATTACAATGATCATTAAATATTTAGGATCATTGGTCCCTACATAGTCCTACTAGGAGTAGTTTCCTATCCAATACATATTTTGCCTCTGGTAATAGCTAGTATAAATACCTTCTTTTTTTTTTTTTTTTTTTTTTTGGGCCACACCCAGTGACGCTCAGGGGTTACTCCTGGCTATGCGCTCAGAAGTTGCTCCTGGCAGGCACGGGGGACCATATGGGAACCGGGGGATCGAACCGCGGTCCAGTCCGTCCTAAGGCAGGCACCTTACCTCCAGCGCCACCACCCGGCCCGTATAAATACCTTCTTCCCCATTTTTCTTAGTCATTTAATCATTTAATGCAAAATTTTGCTTGCATGTCTTATTTACTCTTTTGCTACCTAACTGAGTTCCATGTGATGTATTATATACTAAGCTGTAGTTGTAGTCGAGGGCACACATACACACAGCGCCCGTGCATAGTGTGTACGTGCCATCAGACATAGTAAAAGCCAGCATTGGGAGACTTTTAGCACTGGCTTTTCATTAACTTGCTTTCTTACTTTGGGGTGCAATCTATACTGCACAAATGTTAAATTTCTTAAATTATCTAAACTTTAATGCTCTTATTTGACAAATAATGACAGTTTTCTCCTGTGGCAAATGCAGTTGATTTCATTTGTGGCTTGATTTCTTGGCTAGCTCTGTAGTCATGTCAAGCCCTACTTCATCAGCCTACTTCTCAGTGGAGAATAGGAACCAGATAATAACTATGTCCTTATTCAGTCTTCCAGGGAGGCCTGGCCATCTACTGGAGGATTTTTGAGAAGTCATCTATTGTAGGATTTTTGAGAAGGGGTATTTTGCTAGATAAAATGGCAGAGACATAGGGAAAAAGTCTGCACTATGTTTCCTATTTCTTGTCTTGACTCTAGTTGTGGGAAAAGGAGATACCTAGTATTGTGATGACCATCTTGTCAAAGTCAAAAGGATGGAAAGAGATCTTAGAAGCATGTGCTTCCACAATATTGACCACTTCCTTCTGAGAGGCACAGAACTCAGAGAATGCTAGTAGAAACCTGCTTGAGAACAAAATTTATACCTTAGCATCTGTGATGGTTTTGTTCTATTTGAGTCTCTGTGAATTAAGGGGCTTTCCATCAACCTGCAGTATAACCAGAGATAGTAGCTTGACTACACAACTCACCACTCTGAGGTTTCTTTCAGTAGTCCACCTGACCTGACTTAAATGTGTGCTTCTAAGATAGATTTAAGAAATTTTAGGTCTCAATATCTCCAGCCACCTGCTTTTGACAGTATTTAGATAATAATCTTAAGAAATGGGATGAAATAATTAAAGCAAAATAATTAAAACAAAATTAGTTAAAAGAATAGTTCAGCGTTGCCCTCTCATTTCTCATTCCTTCATGTAGCTAATTTCAGCTACATAAAGAGATGTAGATTTTTACCTCTAGGGAAAATTATGTATATAAGTTTTCATATTTATGTATTTTACAATCAGAATAAATGTACTATGAGTTTGGTATAAATGTAAGAACTCAGATTTATAATGGTGTCTAGTGACTAGTGGAGAAGTAAATGATGGAGACTTGTGCTGCTTTTATCACTTATTTGGATTTCAGTATCTAATCTGTAAAGTGAGACCCCTACCATGAAATGATATCTAATATGAAGCCCCACAGTCTTATCAGAGCATGAGCCTATTGAGAGTATTATGAATAATGCTAAGATCAGAGATTAGATACTTTTTTCCTTTAAAATTTTCTAAATTTTGTTTTGTAAATTCTACAAAGTCTTTCAAAAATATTCCCTTTTAGATTGTAAAGGATTTTGAGAAATTTATCTTTCATCACAAAGTTTTTGTTCTCATTCTACTTTTTTCACTCCTTTTCTCTTTTAAAACAGTGAAGATATGCTAGAGAGAGTACAGAGTTTGAGCACTTGCCTGACACACAACTGACTTTGATTTTATCTTGGTCTCTGCTTATGGTACACTGATTGTCACTAGGAGTAATCCCCTGAGAACAGAACTGGGAGTAAACCCTAAGCACCTTTGGGTGTGGCCCAAAATCAAATAAACATAAAGAGACATAAAACAGTGATGCTTCCAAGTTTTGTAAGCAAAATATTGTAGAGATAGCTTAGACATTATTTTCTCAAAATGATTCAACACAAAACACAGTTATCATGTCTACATGTGATCAGCTCCATAAATTCACTCTATTCTTGAAAGATATGTATGCTGAACCATGAAAAATTAAGAATACACTGGCTATGCATCTGAAAATGGCAATCTTGGGAGGAGAGGGCAGGCTAAGTGTCCCCCCTTCACTGAAGTCATGACAGCTGCACCCACCACCCACAACCACCGCTTCTCCCAATGACCCAGCTTCCTTGCTCAATCATGGAGCTCTGCAGTGACAAAAACTGACCAAACTCCCATATTTGGGCTGACATGTCCAGAATTTCTAAGGAGTGAGCACAGACCCCTCTCCCCACCTTCCCATACTTTCATTAATGCCCAATGAAGGTGTGGCTTTAGCCACAGAGCTTGGAATTCCTGGACCAAGAACTCTACTTTTTTTAATGCTGACATCCCATTGGAAATATACCAATTTTGATATCAACATAGATTCTAAGTTACCTAATATTCAAGCACAAAACAAATAACAAAAAATTCAACTAACAACAAATTGCTTAAGACTTAAGATCTCATTGAAAGATACATTGATATTTACAAATTTTCTTATTGCAGTACTTACAATTTTTTAATTTAAATTATTGTGATTTACAAAGTTATAGTTGGATTTTTACTCTTTTTTTTTTTTTTTTTTTTTGGTTTTTGGGCCACACCCAGTGACGCTCAGGGGTTACTCCTGGCTATGCACTCAGAAGTCGCTCCTGGCAGGCACGGGGGACCATATGGGAACCACTGGGAGATCAAACCGTGGTCCGTCCTAGGCTAGTGCAGGCAAGGCAGCAGGCACCTTACCTCCTGAGCCACCTCCCGGCTCCCATAGTTGGATTTTTAAACATACAATATTTCAGGACCAATACCAGTGTCATCTTCTCTCCACCAATTTTCCCAGATTTCATCCCAAGCTACTACCCTCAACCCAGGCTACTATCATAACAGGGCCATTTTTAATATTAGTTGTTAAAATTTGAATCTCATGATTTCAGTGTTGTTGCCTCTGACTTGGATATTTAGTTCTAACTTTTTTTTTTGACCACAACTAGTGGAGTTCATGATTTACTCCTGACTTTTCATATTCCTGGCAGTGCTCAGGGGACTATATGGAATGCCAGGGATCAAACCAGGGTCTGCTGTATGCAAGGTACATGCCCTACTCACTGTACTATCTATGCAGCCCCCTAGTTCTGCCCTTACCACCAACAATGTACCTGAGACTTTTGGGCTTCTCTCTCCCCTCATTTTATATCTTTCTTTCTCCTACACTCAATTTCTTTCCTACTCATTATACTCTGGGGCCTACAGTGTTCTTGACAATTCTCATTAAATTATTTAAACTATTATTTAAATTATTCCATTTATTCATATAGTTATTATAAATACCACATATAAGCATTATCATTCTGTATTTATCTTCTTCTTCTTCTGGCCTACTTTATTTAACATAATATCTTACAATTCCATTCATGTTGGGGTGAATTGCATTATTACATAATTCCTTACACCTATTTAGAATTCCATTATACATATATACCACATCTTCATGATTCACTTGTCTGTTGTTGGACTTCTAGGTTGATTCCAAATATTAGCTACCGTATTGTGTGCTTCCTGTATTGTGTGATGAATAACATGTACATACATATCCTTTTGGATGAATGTTTTTCTGTTCTGGGGATAGGTACACAAAAGCAGGATTGATGGATCATATGGCAGTTTGATGCTGAGTTTACTGAGAACCCTACATTCTTTTACATAGGGATTGGACCAAATAGCATTCCCACAAACAGTGAATGAGAGTTTCTTTTCACCCATTCTCACCAACATAAATTGTTCCCAATATTTTTGATATGTACTATCCTCACTGGTGTAAGATTCTTGATATCTCATTGTTGTCTTGATTTGAATTTTCTAATGGTAAGTAATGATAAATATTTTTTCGTGTGTCTGTTTATTAAATGTTGGTCTTCTTCAAAGAGGTGTTGTTCATTTCCTCACTGTATTTTTAATGGGGTTTTTAGGTTTTGTGGGCTTAACGTTCGTGAGTACTTTGTATATTCTAGATATCAACCCTTTATGTTATATGTGTGGTGAAAATATTTCTCCCATTGAGCTGTCCTTTAGTTTTAGCCCACGATTCTTTATCCATACAGAAACTTTTTAGTTTTATTTTATTCTATAGCACTTGCCATTAGCATCATATCGTTGAAGACTTCTTTGAGATCTAGATCTTGGAGTGTTCGGTCTATGTTTTCCTCAATGTACTTTATGGATTCAAGTTTAACCTCAAGGTCTCTGATCCACTTTGAGTTGACTTTTGTGTAAAATGTGAGATAGGGATCCAACTTTAATTTCTTACACATGGTTATCAAATTGTCTCAACATCATTTGTTGAAGAAGCTATTTTATTTCATATTCTTGGCTCCTTTGTCAAAAATTAATTAACCTTGTAGTTAATTAATAATACTTGGCTATCTACTTCCTTCTCATTCAGTTTTGGGAGATTATATTTTTACAGAAATTTGTCCATTTCTTCTAGGTTCTCTAGCTTAACAAAATACAATTTTGGGGGGCCAGAGAGATAGCACAGCGGTAGGGCATTTGCCTTGCCTGCGGTCAACCTGGGACAGACCCGGGTTTGATACCTAGCATCCATATTGTCCCATGAGCTTGCCAGGAGGGATTTCTTTTATTATTATTATTATTATTATTATTATTATTATTATTATTATTATTATTATTATTATTATTTTGGTTTTTGGGTCACACTCGGCAGCGCTCAGGGGTTATTCCTGGTTCTACGCTCAGAAATCGCTCCTGGCAGGCTCTGGGAACTATATAGGATACTGGGATTTGAACCACCATCCTTTTGCACGCAAGGCAAATGCCATACCTCCATGCTATCTCTCCAGCTCCTTTTTCCTTTTTTCTTTTTTTTTTTCAGGAGTGATTTCTGATCGCAGAGCCAGGAGTAACCCCTGAGAGCACTACCAGGGTGTGGCCCCAAAACTAAAATTAATAAATAAATTTAAAAAATACAATTGTTCATAGTAAACCTTCCTGATGTCTTGGATTTTGGGGGTTTCTATTGTAATTTCTCCCCCTTCATTTGAACACTCTCTTTTTTTTTCCTTGTGAATCTTGCCAATAATTTATTTATGCTTTCTTGAATTCTATATCATTGATTTCTTCTCTGGTTTTTATTATTATTATTTTTTGGGGGGGGGTTTGGATCACATCAAGTGGTGCTCAGGGGTTACTCCTGGCTATCTGCTTAGAAATAACTTCTGGCAGGCACGGGGGACCATATGGGATGTCAGGATTCGAACCTACCACCTTAGGTCCTGGGTTGGCTGCTTGCAAGACAAATGCTGCTGTGCTATCTCTCCGGCTCCTATTATTTCTTTTTTTAAGGTTGTAGATTTATTTATTTTTTCTTTTCTTATGTTGCCCTTTATTTCTATAAGCTTTCCCCTAATTTTGCAGTACCTTAAAAAATTTATCAACACTTACCTGTAAACAAGCAACATAAAATATATTATTTCATGCCTACCAAAGGGGTAGGCTTGGGAATGGGTGGCAACTTGGGGATAATGGTGGAGAGATTGACCTTGGAACAAATGTATTATGAGCAGCTATGTAAGTAAAGTGATTTATGAATAAAATAGATTTGACAACGATGTCTCATTGTATATTATAATGAATTCCTAGAATGAATAAAAACAGAATGCAAACATATTAGAAGGTTAGGACCAAACATTGGAAGATGATGGATATATTATGGCCTAGTTCTGAGAGGGATGGATTTATGTATGTATATTTACCCTTAAGTTCATTAGGTGGTGTGCAATAAGTACATACAGAATTTCATGTATCAATCATGCATCGATAAAGGAGTCTAAAGTGGTTTTCAGATTCATCTATCATTGCTAATTGGTAGGAAGTATTAGAATTTCATAACATGTTTCCACAGTCCCTGTAAGCTTGTATATGAAAAGTTATAAATTCTTTTTTAGAAAATATAAAATTATTAAAAACATAAGCATAACTATCTTTTTAAATTAAGTCTGGTAGTAGGCTAAGTTTCTATGGAACAAAACAGAAAGTCAATTTATGATGCTGGCAATGATGCTGAAAGTCACAGTCATTAAATGAGGCCTACTTTGTGCCAACTGGTTAACATACATAATTATATCTCATTTTTACTACAATGATATAAAGACAGCATTTTTGGTTTTTGTACTAGGGTCACATCTGGTAGAGTAGTGGTACACAAAGGCTTGGCTATGCTAGGGGGACTATGTGGTGCCAAGGTGGGGGAGAACCTAGGACTCCTATATGCAAAGCATGCAATTGAATCTGAACTCCATTCATAGCTCCAACTCAAAAAAAGGTATTTTAAGTCCTCTCCTTTTGAGAGAGTGTGTGTGAGAGAGAGAGAAAGAGAGAGAGAGTGTGTGTGAGAAAGAGAGAGAGAGAAAGAGAGAGTGTGTGTGTGTGTGAGAGAGAGAAAGAGAGAGTGTGTGTGTGAGAGAGAGAAAGAGAGAGAGAGAGAGAGAAGGCTGCATTGATTATAGGAGATGATAGAGGATTAACCTGGACCCTAAAGAATAATCTCAGTTTAGTTAGGACAGCTGAGAAAGGAAGGGTGCTTTAAATGCAGGAGAGCAGAGAGGCACCATACCTGAAGGGATGAGTCCCTTCTTTAGTGAAATCTTGTGTCCTGCTCCTGTCACTGAGTGCTTCCCATTGGCCATCCCTGTAGTCCCAGCCCTTCCTGAGGTTCACAATGATAAATAGTGAACATATTCTTCTATCAAAATGGGCAATTTGAGTCTGATGAGAATCTGGTCTTCTAGTGAATTCTCCATAAAAAAATAAAAGATCTCTGTATTTGAAAAAAGTCAAGGGAGTAGCTGCAATACTATTAGGCATTGACACTAAGCTGGGTGGTTTAAAGCTTTAGGCTATTGAAGACCCAGTAATTGCATAGTGCAATAATATAAAATTAGACAAGGGTTGCAGTTTACTCTCTATACAACTATAAATTTGACAGCTCCATAATTCCTTTTATATCAACCTATACATATTGTCGAGTTTTCTCTCCTATAAAATGAGGGTTATGGTATCTATTTCAGTGACTTGTTATAAAGATTAAGTAAATTAATATAGAGCAAATACTTGGATCCATCAATGTGGGTTTTCATTACACACAATAGGAGATGTTTTTGGGAGAAAGTGTTAATTATAGAAATGACACTAGTCACATGTGAAAAATAAATGCTGGAATAGGTGAACATAGGGGTTGGGAGGTTAGAGGGACAGATGCCTTCCCAAATACTCATTGGGCATTATTTAGGAGAAGCCAAAACAGATCTCTATTTTATTTTATTGAAATCATGGTAATTTACAGCATTCTTCACAGTTGGGTTTTAGACAGACAATGAATCATCTCCAATCCGTTCACCACTGTTGATCTCCATCAATGTTCCCCAAGTGCATCCCATACCACCCCCTTGGCCCTAGCCTGCCAGTATAAAATTTTATAT
>PVKC010024497.1:0-16822 GCA_004027635.1 Crocidura indochinensis | reverse complement strand
CTACAGGACCCCTCTTTTTAGTGTTCTTTTGAACTCAAAGAAACCATGGATTGAGTTGAAAAGAACACTAAAAAGAGGGGTCCTGTAGATAGCATGGAGGTGAGGCGTTTGCCTTTCATGCAAAAGGTCATCGGTTCGAATCCCGGTGCCCCATATGGTCCCCCGTGCCTGCCAGGAGCAATTTCTGAGCACGAAGCCAAGAGTAACCCCTGAGCACTGCCGGGTGTCACCCAAAAACCAAAAAAAAAAAAAAACACTAAAAAGAACCAAGAAAATATGAAGACAGAAATCACAAAAATCCAAACTGAAATAACATGTCAGCTAGCAGGCCAGAAAAACTCAGTAAATGAATTGAATGACAAAGTGGATAAGCTCAACACCAGGATAGAAGAAGCTGAGATTAGAATTGGTGCTGTGGATGACGAGATAAATAACAACTCCAGACAGCGGGAGAGATTGGAAAAAGAAACTTAAAACAAATGAACAGACAATGGAAAATATAGTCAAAGAATGGGAACAGATGAAAATAGAAGTCTATGATAAGATCAACAGAAACAACTTAAGAATCACTGGAGTCCCAGACACAGGAAGAAAATTTCCAGGAAGAATCAATGGTCAAGAAAAGAGAAACTTCCAGAGCTAAAGAATGTATGTGATCAAATCCTGCATGCCCGAAGAGTAAAAACCAAAAGAAACCCCAGAAAAAATGTTCCAAGACACATCCTAGTCAAAATGTCGAATCCCACAGATAAAGACATAAATCTGCAAACAACAAGATCAAAAAAGGAAATTACATTTAAGGGAGCATCCTTGAGATTTAAAGCAGACCTGTTACCAGAAACACTCAAGGCCAGAAAGCAGTGGTGGGATATTGTGACAAGACTGAATGAAATGAATGCTTCACCTAGAATTCTGTACCCAACAAAACTCACTTTCCGGTTTAATGGAAAAATACACGGTTTCACAGACAAAAAACAGCTAAGAAACTTTATAGACTCAAAACCACACGTACGAGAAAAATGGAAAGACTTAATTTAAGACAAGACTAACCAAAAGACACACCAAACTTCGATATAAAGATGTCAGCAAATCCTAGGACAATTCTCTCTCTCAATGTCAATGGACTAAATGCACCAGTTAAGAGACACAGAGTGGCTAAATGGATCAAAAAACTCAACCCAACTTTCTGCTGTCTACAAGAAACGCACCTGAATAGTCAGAACAAACATAGACTCAAAATAAAAGGCTGGAGGAAAATTATCCAAGCAAACAACACCCATAAAAAGCTGGAGTGACCAGACTAATATCAGATAATGCTGACTTTATACTCAGAAAGATTGTAAGGGACAAAGATGGATATTATATATTAATCAAAGGGTATGTAGAACAGGAAGAAATCACTCTTCTAAACATATATGCACCGAATGAGGGTCCAGCAAAATATTTAATACAATTGTTGGCAAAGCTGAAAAATAACATCAATAATAACACAATAATTGTGGGAGACCTCCACACAGCTTTGTCAACACTGGATAGGCCTACCAGAGTTAAACCCAACAAGAATATACTGGACCTGAAGAGAGAAATGGAAGAAAGAGGCCTAGTGGATATATAGGACACTTTATCACCAGAAACCTGGATACACATTCTTCTTCAATGTACATGGGACATTCTCCAGGATAGTCTACATGCTGGCACATAAAACATATCTGCATAATATCAAGGGGATAGAAATCTTGCAGGCTACCTTTACCGACAACAAGGCTCTGAAATTATTTGTGAATTCCAAAGGAACAAAGAAGAAAAACTTTAACACCTGGAAGTTAAACAGCCTCATACTGAATAACCAGTGGGTCCGGGATGAAATCAAGGAGGAAATCAAAAGATTCCTGGAAACAAACGATAATGAAGACACAAACTATCAGAACTTATGGGACATAGCAAAAGCAGTACTGAGAGGAAAATTAATAGCTTTGCAAGCACACATCAGGAAGGAAGAAGGGGCTTACCTGAGTAGCTTAATGACGCAGCTCATAGAACTAGAAAGTGCTCAACAAAAGGACCCAAAAATAGGGAGGCAGAAGGAAACAACAAAGCTAAGAGCAGAAATCAATGAAGTGGAAACCCAAAAAACAATCCGAAAGATCAACGAAAGCAGAAGTTGGTTCTTTGAAAAAATAAACAAGATTGATAGACCACTGGCAAAACTAACAAAGAGAGAGAGAGAGAGAAAAACTTGATAACTTGTATCAGGAATGAAAAAGGAGAGATCACTACTGATATGGCAGAGATCCAAAAGGTAATCAGAAACTACTTTGAAAAGCTCTAAGCCACTAAAAATGAGAACCTGGAAGAAATGGATAAATTCTTGGACTCTTATAATCTTCCACGGTTGAAGGAAGAGGGTGTAGCATATCTAAACACTCCCATCACTATTGATGAAATTAAAATGGTAATCAAATGTCTGCCAAAAAAAAAAAGCCCAGGCCCAGATGGATTCACTAATGAATTCTTTCAAACTTTCCAAATGGAATTACTACCAATCCTAGCAAGAGTTTTTCATGAAATCAAAAAAACGGAAACGCTTCCAAATACCTTTTATGAAGCCAACATACCTTGATATCTAAACCAGACAGAGATGCAACAAAAAAAGAAAATTACAGACCAATATCGCTGATGAATGTAGATGCAAAGATCCTCAACAAAATCCTGGCAAATAGGATCCAATGAATCATCAAGAAAATCATACACTACGACCAAGTAGGTTTCATCCCAAAATGCAAGGATGATTTAACATCCGTAAATCTATCAACATAATACACAACATCAACAACAAGAAAAATAAAAATCACGAGATCATATCAATAGATGCAGAGAAAGCATTTGATAAGTTTCAACACCCATTCTTGATCAAAACTCTCAGCAAGATGAGAATGGAAGGAACCTTTCTCATTATAGTTAAGGTCATCTACCACAAGCCAGTGGCAAATATTATCCTCAATGGAGAAAAACTAAATGCCTTCCCTCTAAATTCTGGTACAAGGCAAGGCTGTCCTCTCTCACCACTCCTATTCAACATAGCACTGGAAGTATTCGCTATAGCTATTAGGCAAGAAAATGATATCAAGAGAACCAGATAGGAAAGGAAGAAGTCAAGCTCTCACTTTTTTCAGATGACATGATACTCTACTTAGAAAACCCTAAACATTCTACCAAAAGCTCCTAGAGACAATAGACTCATATAGCAAGGTGGCAGGCTACAAAATTAACACGCAAAAATAATGGCTTTTCTATACACCAATAGTAATAAGGATGAAATGGACATTAAGAAAACAACCCCATTCACAATAGTGCCACAAAAACTCAAATATCTTGGAATCAACTTGACTAAAGGTGTGAAGGACCTATACAAAGAAAACTATAAAACTCTGCTCCAGGAAATAAGAGAGGCTACGCAGAAATGGAAAAACATACCCTGCTCATGGATTGGCAGGATTAACATCATCAAAATGGCAATACTACCCAAGGCATTATACAGATTTAATGCGATCCCTCTAAAGATACCCACGACATTCTTCAAAGAAGTGGATCAGGCACTTTTGAAATTCATTTGGAACAATAAACACCCTAGAATAGCTAAAGCAATCATTGGTAAAAGGAACATGGGAGGAATTACTTTCCCCAATTACAAACTTTACTACAAAGCAATAGTGATCAAAACAGCATGGTATTGGAATAAGGACAGATCCTCAGATCAGTGGAATAGGCTTGAATACTCAGAAAGTGTTCCCCAGACATACAGTCACCTAATTTTTGATAAAGAAGCAAGAAATTCTAAATGGAGCAAAGAAAGCCTCTTCAACAAGTGGTGTTGGCACAACTGGTTAGCCACGTGCAAAATATTGAACTTAGACCCCCAGCTAATATCATGTACGAAGATGAAATCCAAATGGATGAAAGACCTTGATATCAGACCGGAAACCATAAAATACATAGAACAACACGTAGGCAAAACACTCCAGGACATTGAGACTACAAGCATATTCAGGGAGGAAAATGCACTCTCCAAGCAGGTGAAAGCAGAGATTAACAGATGGGAATATATTAAGCTGAGAAGCTTCTGCACCTCAAAGGATATAATGCCCAGGATACAAGGGCCACCCACGGAGTGGGAGAAACTATTCACCAATATCCATCAGATAAGGGGCTAATCTCCAAAATATACAAGGCACTGACAGAACTTTACAAGAAAAAAGCATCTAATCCCATCAAAAAATGGGGAGAAGAAATGGGCAGACACTTTGACAAAGAAGAAATACAAATGTCCAAAAGACACATGAAAAAATCCTCCACATCACTAATCATCAGGGAGATGCAAATCAAAACAACTATGAGGTACCATCTCACACCACAGAGAATGGTACACATCACAAAGAACGGGAACAAACAGTGCTAGCGGGGATGTGGAAAGAAAGGAACTCTTATCCACTGCTATTGGGAATTCCGTGTAGTTCAACCTTTATGGAAAGCGATATGGAGATTCCTCCAGAAACTGGAAATTTAGCTCCCATATGATACAGCTATACCACTCCTAGGAATATACCCTAGGAACACAAAAATACAATACAAAATTCCCTTCCTTACACCCATATTCATTGCAGCACTATTTACCATAGCAAGACTCTGGAAACAACCAAGATGCCCTTCAACAGACGAATAGCTAAAGAAACTGTGGTACATATACACAATGGAATACTATGCAGCTGTCAGGAGAGATGAAGTCATGAAATTTTCCTATACGTGGATGTACATGGACTCTATTATGCTGAGTGAAATAAGTCAGAGAGAGAGAGAGAGAGAGAGAAAAACACATAATGGTATCACTCATCTATGTGTTTTAAGAAAATTGAAAGACATTCTTGCAACAATAATTTTTAGACATAAAAGAGAAAAGAGCTGGAAGTTCCAGCTCACCTCAGGTATCTCACCACAAAGAGTGAAGTGTTCAGTTAGAGAAATAACTACATTTTGAACTGTCCTAATAATGAGAATGTATGAGGGAAATGGAAATCCTGTCTATAGTACAGGAGGGGGTTGGGTGGGAAGGAGGGAGATTTGGAACAATGGTGATGGGAACGTTGCACTGGTGATGGGTGGTGTTCTTTACATGACTGAAACCCAAATACAATCATGTATGTAATAATCAAGGTGTTTATATAAAATATTAAAAAAAGAAATATTAAAATCTGACTAAAATTTATATAATCTGACAAAATTTATCCTCAACAAATTTCAAATACCTACTTTGACCATATTTGGTCACTACATATAATTTAGTCACCATATAATTAGGTCAAAAATAAATAATGGAAAAGATTACACAATATTTTGTTTTTATTTTATTTTTGGTTTTTAGGCCACACCAGTGTGCTCAGTGGTTACTCCTGGCTCTATGCTCAGAAATTGCTCCTGGCAGGCTCAGGGGTCCATGTGGTATGCTGGAATTTGAACCACCATCCTTCTGTAGCAAAGCGAAGGCCCTATATCCATGCTATCTCTCCAGCCCCTAAAACACCTTTTAATTGGTCTTATTAAGAGACTGTCTTATTCTTTTCTTGAAAGGAAATGAATTTTTATTGTTTATAATAATTTACTTTTTTATGATAGGAATTATTCTATTTTTACAAAATTTAAGATGTAGGAAAAATAAACTATAGACATTACCTAATAAAATATTACTGAATTGCACAAAAGGACCATATGATATGTCAAGTGTAGACATTCAGTAATGGGTAATTTCTGGTTAATCCTATACATATAACAAAATACTTAACATCTTATTGAGAAGTTATACCAAACACAAATACAGATTCTAACATTAGAGTATAACATAGAGATGAAATTTATTACTTATAGAGTTTTATTCTATTACTGCTAGATCAAATTAACACAGTCTTAATAACATAAAAAGAAAAGATAATATAACTTACAGACCTGTTGTGATAAATTCAACTTTTATCCAGTAAAATATCAAAGTCTTGATGGGGGTCCCTGAAAAAAATCTATTTCCTACATTTGGATCACCTTCTAGAGATCCATTCTACACCCCCATTACTTTTCAGCTCATTATTCTTATTTAATCCTTAAAAACTTTAGCATTATACTATTCTATATCTGTTCAATAGTAATATTTTCCTGTAACTATACCCAGGAAATCTTTTCCAATTTTAAGGGTTCATGAGATCAAAGGGAACTGATCTCCCTATATCAAAAGCCTTAAATTAAGTCACATAGGGAGTATTTCTCATGCACATTCACAAATACCAGGATTTAGAAAATGGAATGTTTGAAGGGCTATTATATTACAATAGCTAAATAAGCACCAGGGATATTAAATAAAGGGCGGGAGCACATGCTTTTCACGTGGGGACCCTAGGTCTGATCATCACATCATATGCTTCCTAAAGTACTATTGAGAAACCTCATTGGGAATAGTACTTGAATACACAAAGTATGGACCAAAGAAACAAACAAAAATGAACAACAATGAAAAAGTGTTATACATTGGAAGAAATAAAATATATGTGTAACAAATATAAAAGCAAAATAGATGCCTTCAGCTGCTAATGTATTCTTTTTTAAAATATTAACATAATTTTAAGTTTAAAGAAAATACATCACATATTTGACACTGTTTAACATAATATATTTGCTTCCAGATAAATAAAAGCAAAATTTTTGGAAAAAAAATTGAAGAAAAGAAAAATAGAGTACCAAGTATATTTGTGAAAATTATTGTATCTCCAGTGAAATCATTAATAAAATGGCAGAAGGTTTAGTAAGCTCTTATTGTTAGTTTTCATTTGTTAAACTGGAGTGTTCCTTCAGGGTTGACAGCATTAAATTAATGAAGTTGTCCAGAAATTCAAAGCACTATTACTGATACTACGGCCTTTGGGACATGTACTCAGATGCCAGGCCTCTTGGAAGAAGGAAGATTTGATGGGAGGGTGCCCACATTTGCTCCAAAAGGCCCTGGTGATATCAGCCCCCAAACCAGCAGACTTGAAGTGTGGTCAGATTAGTGTCCCAGAAAGGTCAGTGATCAGGTAGGAGGCAATAGTGGTGTCACTGGGAGATGGAGGCAGCAAGCATAGCTTCGGCAGGGTTGGGACTTGCCTCATCCTGTCCTCTCGAGATGGCCAGCTTTCTACTATGTGGATCAGTGTAGCCATAATCTTTGTTAGCTAGGTTTACACCTCACTAGAGAAAAGAGTGAGTCTATGGATGGTCCAGTTTAAACTTGGTGACTGCATTTCGAAACTAAATTATTCTTGTTACTAAAACTAGAAGTGGAACTTTAAAAAAAGAAAATGAAGTCTCTATTAAGTATTTATTTCACATACTGTAAAGCAAGATGATCATGGTCATTGATCATGGCCACTTTCTTTTTTCCAGAACTAAAAAATGGTTAAATTTTAAAATTCATCAATATAGTTTACTATATCATGAGATTAATAAAACAATGTAATATAGTCATTTATAGATCCAAGTTTCTGTTTCATATCTTCAATATGTGTTCATAATTTAAAACAAAGCAAAGCAAAATAAATCTTACAGCACAAAATATGAGAAGAATGTCTTTAATTTGATAACAGCACCTAATAAAACATATAATAACTCATTTGTAAAGTCCTAATGTCATTCCCTTTCAGATTGGAAAAAGGACAAGAATACATTTTTCCTCCTGTTTTGTTCACTATTGTACTAAAAGAGTAAGAGAACAATAATGAGAACAACTAGAATTAAAATTTAAAAGCAATAATAGATGTCATTATGTGCACATTAATTTTCTATATAAATCCAAAAAGAGCCTCCAAAGATATTTTTAAGTTAATCGATGAATTTACCAAGATTTTAGGTTGTAAAATCAACACACAAAAGTTAATTGCATTTGTAAACACCAGGAATACAAAGTTATAGAATGTAACTTAAAGCATACAGTAAAGAAAAATGGGGCCGGAGAGATAGCATGGAGTTAAGGCGTTTGCCTTACATTTGCCTTTCATGCAGAAGGTCATTGGTTTGAATCCCTGCATTCCATATGGTCCCCCGAGCCTTCCAGGAGCGATTTCTGAGCTTGGAGCCAGTAGTAAACCCTGAGCGCTGCCGCGTGTGACCCAAAATCAATATATATATGTATGTATGTATACATATATATGTATATATATAATAAAAAGAGTATTCAGGGTAACTGTTATTTGGAAGGAATAACCAAAGCAATAGTGAAGAGAGACACTTTAGAATCTAAAGTTTTTGCAAAGATCTGTTTCTTAAATGGGGTTCGTAGATTTTATTTTTCTTGTTTCAACTGGATGGTTATTTTATTTTGCATTTACTTTTGTTATTAAAAAGCAAGACAGCCTTTTTATGTCTTTAGCACATAGTATTTTATACTTGTCACAAATGACATGGCAATGATAGTGTTTATAATTTCCTTTTAATAATTTTTAAAAAAGAAGAGTTTCAGGCACATATGTAATAATGATGTGAGTTTGGAAATACAAATAGAACTGAAAAGATTGAGGTTAGAGGGATATATTAAAGAGTCTTGCATCTTAAATGCCATGATAAAGGATTTATATTATTTTCCAAAGTAATACCTTATTTTCTACATAAAAACCAATATATGTTTATATAAGTATTTGACTAGGTTGTATATATACATATTTTTAGGAAGGTCATGGGCAAAGAAGTAGTATAATCATTCTAGAATTCTGTGCAGTTTGACATATTCTGAGGGTTTTCTAAAAAACTTATACTTTTTCTCCTGTGTCTCCCAAAGTGTTTCAGCATGAAGTGTCAGAGTTTCTCTCAGTGATAAGATATCCTGTCATACTGGCCTAGATAGAATGACTGCTTCACTTTTAGCAAAAGATTAATGAGAAAGTATTGCCTTTGGGAAAACCATTTATTGTACTAGCTTACATGGTACAAGAATGCCCCTTCTCTCCTTGCCAGCTCCCACAAAGATGAGCTTTGACCTTGAAAATTCTCTCAGAGCATTGTCTCTGGATGATCATCTATCTATCCCAGCATTATCCAGACTTCAATTTCTTCTTCCCCTCTATGACTTGTATTTCTTTTGTTTCTTGACATTTTTGAGTGATGGGCACGCCCAAAGTTCTTCAGAGGTTACTCCTGGCTTTGTGCTAATCATTCCTAGTATATCTTAGAGATCTACAAGAAACTATTCTGGTAGTTCTTATAGATCTTATGCAGTGCCAGCTATTAAACCAGTGTCCACTGTGTGCAAAGCAAGTGCCTTACCCCTCTACTATCTTGCTGGATCCTGCATTTGCTTTTGAGTGGTGTCATATTTAGAACTTCCTATTTTGGCCCTGAATTTTGTGTCTTATGTTTCTTAGTCATCCTCTATCCTAATTATTTTCATTTTATTTGTGAACAAGCATAAATACTGGATCATTGCTTCTCAGTCATCAACGTAACCAACATTCCCTGGCTTGGCTTGCTCTTGTTTGATCTTGAGTTCATCTCCTTTGTCATTGAGATAAAACATGTGCCTCTGATCAGTGTTTGATTGTCTCCTTAAATCAGTGTTGAAATAGATCTTTACAATATCTACCCTTACTCATAGTTTAGAAAAAATGAGTGTAATAGATATGAGTGGTTCGCAAAATTATTTTGGTCGAAAATCATAAGCATTTAAAAAAAGTATAAAATTTAAATTATATTACCATAACATATAATATTGCCATGTCTTATATATGATAAGTATTATTTCTTATGAATTTATATATTTTATCTTTATGTTATCTTTATGTACTAGCTAAATTGTATACATAAAAATCAAGAGGCTGAAGGTCTAGATAGAGAATTCAAAGGAGTGGAGCCATATATATATATATGTATATGTGTATATATGTATATATATACACAGGTCATATGTTTGATATAAGTGGGTCCTGAGCACCACTGGATATAGCCCTGGTGGACATTAGCACCAATGGAGAAAAGCAACTTGGCGTGAAAGAAACTTTCAGGCTTTCACCAGGATGCTGAGTATCACCAGGAGTGACCTCAAGTTCCCCCCAGAACCAAGGGGGAGGCTCCTATTACAAAATGTTTATGTTGATGCTCAGATAACCAGTATATGATAAAATTATTGTATTTTGGAGATAGACTCTTTCAAGAGATGACCATATTAAAATAAGATACTGAGTTTCATTGTTTGATGCTCTTATTAAAAAGAGCACATTTGAACACACAAAGGGACTATGGGGAGGGGGAACAAGGACACAGTGAGAAAGCAGCTACTTGGAAGGTAAGGAGAGGGTCCTCATGAAGCCAAAAGCATTAGCACTTGGGTCTTAGACTTGGAGACTCCAGAATGGTAAGAAATCAATTTTTGTCCTTACACGTCTCAGTCTAGTGTTTTGTTATGGTGAAACTAACCAACTAATATAAATATATCATGTAATTCTTTGAGTTGATTTGGTCAAAAATTAATAATTGCTGGCCTTTCTGGTTTCTCAGAGAGGGCCTTTAAGAACTTAAAAGTACACTGAAGTTAAAAAAAAAGAATGAAAGACTTATTCTTTAGTTTTCTTTTTTTTTTTTTTTGGAAGAGGGGACACATCTGGTGACGCTCAGGGGTTACTTCTGGCTATATGCTCAGAAATTGCTTCTGGCTTAAGGGGCCATATGGGATGCTGGGGATCGAACCGAGATCTGTCCTGGGGCAGCTGCGTGCAGGGCAAACACCCTACTGCTGTGTGATCACTCTGGCCCCAAATTTTTATGGAAAGCTTTGCTCAAGTCTTCTTTACTCACCAGCTTTCCATAAGTGTGTTCCCCAGTACAACATTCACAGAGCAGAAATAAGTATGCATGGGCCTCTGCCTCTGAGCAGCTGTGAGAGTCTGTATATTAGGCATTTACTCTGAAGATTAGAAAGGGGGTGGGGGGCAGGACACTAGTGTCCAAAAACTAGCTAGCAAAGGGTTAGAAACTAGACTTTTGAAGTGTCTGGCCAACTACTCGCACACTGGGTCCCTTGTGTGATGAGATAGCATGAGAAGTGTTTCTTGGACTTGCTTTATATCTTTTCATCAGTCTTGTTCAAGCACCATCCCAACACAATGAGGATGTGTCCTGCTCTTTCAGAGCAGGCCCCCTCCTGGCTGGAGCTATAGGAGCTATAGCATACTCACCACAGAATATGAGAAAGGTGAGTCTGTAAATGTGATTCCCAGAGCACCCATATATGATGAACCCTTCTCAGCAGGTCAGTTTGGAGTGTCCAAGAATCTCATCTTAGAAGTTATTGTGTAATCTTCAATACTTGCTGCTAAATAGCTTGCTGTATCCAAAAATAATTTCTAAATAATTGTTAACACGACCCAGGCATAATTCATACTCTCCAAATAAGTGAAAAGGAGCTAATGCCCAACTCCTGGCACAGCCACAGAGTGCGCCTTGGCAGAGAAGGTGGCTGTGACTTCAGTCTTTGGCAGAGAGCTGTAGACTTGGGCCAGGATCCAGCCCAATGACAGGAACACTGGACACAAGATGCCTGGCATCGGTATTTCCTTCTAACTAGGGCAGGGAACAGTCCAAAACTCCTCTACCATTACTCCCAGAGATTTGGGAATATATCACCTGAACTGATCACAACACCATTCCTGAGTATCCAGGGATCCATTTTCCTAAGGGTTTCTAACAGGTATTTAAACAACAGTCAACTTGTTATTGGATGAAGCACATAATTATGAAAGAGAATCTCAGGTCCTAATTTGAACATTTAATTGATCCCAGGGAGAAGTCACAGACCCTCCACATTGTTCCAGCCTTGGCATACTTTCACAGGATGTTGATTCCCATAATCAGATATACTTTGTGTCAAGAGAGAGATGGTATGAACTGGGCATACAAGCTCCTTTTTTTACTCTTTCAGAGCTCTGGCTGTTCTAGAATCTTTGAGATCAAATGGAGACAAAATATAGTTTGTAATAGGATGAGAGGAGGTTTTTTCCAACATAATTTCCATGTAATCAATGCTTATAAGAGCTCTACAAATGGCAGTGTTCCCACTTTATAAGTATGTCCTAGGGGGCAAATAACTTGCCCCAGATTACCAAGTTTATGGAGAGCAACACACCTTACTGACTTGAATCAATAAAGACATTGATAGTATTCTCCCTCGTGTTGAAGATGGAAAACTTATTGTAATTAGTCCTAAGAGGAACAGATAGAAAGGAGAGGAGATCCAAGGATAATTGTAGATATTATAATAAATGTTTAAGAGTTTTTCATAGATCAATGACAGTGAATCCAAAAGAAAGTTCCTGGAGAAGGACCATAAACAATATCAAGTTTATTCAGTCTATAAACATTAGAAGTATCCATCTTTCAATAAGTAGTCATATGGTCAAATACTCTAGGCCTGTGGTCAGACAAAAGATTGTATGTTACTGATAAAGTGACTGGTAAGATGTTGTTGGGCTTCTTGGGGCCTATGCCATCATTTGAAAAATGAACTCTATCACCAAACTTGAGAACATTTGACCTGGCACTTCTATCTCGGCCCACATGAGTACACATGTTTCTCACCCCTGCTCACTCCATTTAGAGGTGTTGAAGTCAAATGGAAAAATGTATACTTCCTCCACAGAGCTTTCCTTGTTTGAGTGAATTAAATCTTTATTTTCCTTTTACAAGCAAAGAGGTTTTCATTAATTGGTGCCAGACCATTTAATATATTCTTGGGTTTCTACAGTGTTCTTGTTTCACTTAATTTCTGGATTTTCAAAAGAGTTCTGGGATTTTGGTATAAAGTCAACAAGGCACTGAGAAAAATAAGAAAATATATGATTCTTTATTTCTTCTTGTTCTTATTCTTTTTCTTCCTCCTCCTCTTCTTTTCTTTTATCTTCTTTTCTTCTGATTATTCTGCCTTGTTATTAACATCTTCATTGTCTTCATCTTTTCTTCATCTTCTGTTGCTTCTTCTGCTACTGCTTCTTCATCTTCATCTTCTTTGTCTTTGTCTTCTTAGTCTGCTGGTGGTGGTGCATTTTCTTTCTATTGCTTCTTCAGCTTATGCTCTTTCTTTTGCTGATTCTTTTTTCTCTCTGCTTTCTTTCTTTTTCCTTCTTTTTATTTGTTTTCTCCTTTCTTCTTTGTCTTCTCTTTTATTCTTTATTCTTATTATTATTTTGCTGCTTCTTTCTTCTACTGCTTCTTCTTCTGCTGCTCTTTCTGGTGCTTCTTCCTCTGCTTCTTTTTTCTTCCGCTGCTTTTTGCTTCTCTTCTTCTTCTGATTCATCTTCATCATCTTCTTCATTTTATTTTTCTCTTCTTCCTCTTTATTCTCCTCTTCCTCCTAACCTGGTAGAAAGGGATCCTGTGGTCCCAGAGAGTATTTTACAGGTATAACATGCACCTTAATCTCTCTACTATCTCTCCTCACTGGGAGATAATTTCTTGCAACAAGATTCCAAGATCTCACCAAGAACTAAATACAGTTTGATGTATGTGGGGATTTCCCTTGAAATTTAGGTTCTGGTTCTTTCTTTGATTGGTAAGAACTCTAAGCCCCAAACTTCATAAAACAGTCAACACTTTGTTTAGGTTTGTATCATTAATCTAAAGTAAAAAAGCCTTGGATAGTAAGAAAAAAGATTTTAGAAGAAACACTCATTCCAACCCTCCTACAAGCAATCTAGGATCCCTTCACCTCGTGTGGATGGACTTTACACTGAGAATCAAGTTAATACCCCTGTATTTTCCCTTTAACAGGAGTTAACATATAGGTCAAGGAGTTTCACTAACTTTCCTGAGGTTCCATACTTACTGAAGAAAATGGAGAAACTTTAAATGTGAGTGGGGATGGATGGATGAATAGAAGAGAAAATTGGATAAAAATGAGTAGATAATAAAAAGTAATAGAAAAAAAGAAACATGTAGGAGAGAGATGAATACTAAATAAGAGTATGGATAAGGCAGTGTGGAAGAAAGTGTGAAAGAGAAAAATGAGAGGGACTAAAGGAATCTTGCTGACATGAGGAGAAAGGCAGCTTTCTCACTCAATGTTTATCTTTGCAGGCTGCTTTGAAGGATAACGTTTTAACATGATAAAAAATAATAGAGCATGAAGCAGAGAACTAATTCCCTTACAGGAGGGAAGGCAGTTATTTCTGCCATCTACCTAGCCTTAAGGATAGTTTCCTTCTCTCTGAACATAAACTTCCTTACCCATAAAATGGGAACACAAACAGGTATAATTAGGAAGCTGATATTTGCTGAGTGACTCATAAGAGACACAAATTTATAACTGGAGGAGAATTATCTCTTTAATAATGCTTAGGAAACCCAGAGATCCCTCCTGGCAAATAGGCCAATAGTAGGGCCTAAGAATGTAGAGTTATTTTGGTCCCTGAAATTCTGTGTCAGGAATTGCTTGCACTGTAGTGCTTAGGAGCTGTAAGTGTTGTATCCTGTGATGTTGTGGAACCATGTGGTTTTGGGGATTGAATTAGAGTTGGCTGCAAACAAGATAATCTCCTCAACCTTTACTAGCCCTGGCCCACAAACATCATAAATTTCACATAACATAAATACAAATTATTGTTAATATGTGCCTGAAATGGATGCAGCTGTATTTAGGTTTGGGAAATTATAAAACTACTCATCAGAAGATTGAGAGTGAGACTCTTGCATGGAAAGTTGCCTTGATTCTGAAGTACTAGTTTTGAGTAAACTGCAAGCTTTAAGGAACCATTGCTAGGAATTCAGTCCCCACCTAACCTGGGCCTATTTACTTTCTCCCAGGGAGGCCTACCTAGTTCAACTGAATTTCAGATAGGCAATGATTACTTTTTAGCTCAAGTATGACCTGTGTAATATTTTTTATTTATGTGTAATAAAAATGTTAACTAGAATTCAAACATAACCTAGAATTTTATCTTTTTATTTAATAATTAGGAAAACCTCCAGAGAAAACCTCCATGAAAACCACCTCCAGAGAGAAATAAAATTTTTATCTCAATAACTATTTTGTGAAAATATATGTTCTGATATAAAACAACATATCCCTATTGTAAGAAAGTATGTATAGTTTGTATAAAGTTTCACAAATGAAGCCTTGAAGGACCTCACTTTTTAAAGTTCTGACAAGTTGCAGCCTATTTTCTCATATGCTTCATTGTTAAGATTGTATTTTGTATATTGATTGAATGTTTTATTAAATGTCAAATGGTATTATCCCTGTCAGCACCTCTCTTTTCCACTGATTAAGTCACATATCATGGCTCCCTACTTGGTTCAGAGAAGTCAGTAGTTTCCAGTTTATATAATGGTCTGTCTGCACATTTTCATATGATCTCTCAAGCGAACTTTAGAATTACTCCAAGTTACACATATGTGGATATGTCAGGCAATTTGAAAGTGATGACACTTAACATCTCATGGCAATTTTTCCCAAAAATTCTCATGGGTGCAGTAAAATCTTCCTTCCATTCCTGCTGAGTGAGCCTGTGAACTTCCATACAAGTTGATATTCCAAGAGAAGGAAGAAAAGTCCATTTTTACCTTTTATTCTCTTTGATCTCTTAAGCACTCACACAGATCATTGCTTTGAAAATGATACAAATATCTATGAGGTAGTATATTATATTCTAAAGTAGAAACCATGGAATCTGTGAAAAGTCTTTAAATTAATAGTCTGGGCATGAGTAAAGGGTTCATTTTTTCCTTAGACAGAGGTTCTCAACTCTACCACTTATATACTCAGACAGACATACTGCATTCCAGCATCTGTATCTTTTCCTAGATTCCCAGCATTACTTCAGTGGTCACCAAAGTCAAAGACAACTCAAAGGAGACTTCGAGTCAAATATAGGAGGTTGGAAATGACAGATAATAGAGTATTTTCTGAGTCTTTCCCCTTGAATCTATCGGGTAAGAAACCTGACTTGAATTCTACATGATTAGCTCTTTAGGGTTTCCAGAAACTTCTTAAAAAGAATAGCTACCTGGTTTTCCTGAGATCCCCCAGATTTCTCATGACTACCCAAAAGGGAGATATCCTTAAAGTTCATTAATGTTTCAAAGCTCCAGCTCCAAATAATTGAACACTGTTGATCAAGACAGGATTTAGCATATGGATTTTAAGAAGACACATTCAATATGTGGTAAGAGCCATGAGAAAAGTCGGCAGCCAGAGAAGAATGAACATCTGAGCAAGTAGTCATATATTTGGAGAAGCATTAACATAATCAAGGCACTAAATCCTCACCTAAGAGTATTGAGCTGTTGTGGCAATAGGAATTGATGTCGCAGAGATTGCCTTTTGGGACTGATTCTCTGAAATCTCTCAAGTTACATGAAAAGATCCCACAGAAAGGAAGCTTCTAATTTAAATGCATGACAGACTTTGGGTACCTGTTAGCCAGACAGTAACTCTAGTTACCTGTCTCTTAATAATAATTTTAAAATGGTCCTACTTCCACAGGTTGATGTGATCCCTATTTGTCAGTAAGTGACTTTCAGTGATCCTCAGTGATGACACAGGATGTTTATTTTTGTGAAAACATGCACACCTGGGAGCCGGGAGGTGGCGCAGGAGGTAAGGTGCCTGCTGCCTTGCCTGCGCTAGCCTAGGACGGACCACGGTTCGATCCCCCGGTTCCCATATGGTCCCTCGTGCCTGCCAGGAGCGACTTCTGAGTGCATAGCCAGGAGTAACCCCTGAGCGTCACTGGGTGTGGCCCAAAAACCAAAAAAAAAAAAAAAAAAAAAA
>PVKC010024496.1:0-16839 GCA_004027635.1 Crocidura indochinensis | reverse complement strand
GAGAGAGAGAGCAATTTGCCTGCCCTACAGTTGGAGGGTTTGGGGATAGGAAGGAAAAGGAATGAAGGGAAGGGTGCACTGGTGAAGCATGGTGTACATTTCATGACTGAAACCCAACAATGAACAATTTTGTAAACACTGTGCTTAAATAAAGCGATTTAAAAAAGATGTACGCTACTGTCAACTAATGTTGCATAATATTAGTATCAACCAGTAGATTTTAGTGCAAATATGTTATAAGCAAAATGCCAAAGATTTTTATTTTAAAATTATTAAATATATGTTCTGTTTTATTTATTATTATTATTATTATTATTATTTTTGGTGGAACAGACTTGGCTACAATCAAGGTTTAACTCCTGGCTCTGAACCTGGCTGGCTCAGGGTACCTATATACATATCTTTTACTAAGTATATATGATACTAATAGAATTTCATAACCATTGCATTGGTAATGTAAAACAGCAAAGAGAAATTTACAAAAACATCTAATTTGATTACAGATGTTCTTAATATGAATTATTCTTATTCTCAATTAATAGAAAAAGACAAAGGATAAGGAATGATTGACATTTTTGTTACCCGTGTCATTAATGGTCTGTCCCTAAAACGTGTTGGAGTTGTAACAGTAAAGCTTCAAAATGGGCTTTGAATAATTAGAATTTTGAACCAACGCCCCCCAAATTGTGTCATTATAGACTCAACTTGATTTTTAATAAACAATTGCATAGAAAATTTGTAGTCTTGGTTTCATGATTTTTATCTCCTATAGACTTCCACAATTAACATTTCCTTTTACTACATTCTATTGTGCACTTATCTCATTCATTGTCAATCAAAACTCTTGTTCACAAGATCACAGTATCACTTCTCTATACCCTACTATTATTTACTTAAAACTTCAGTTACCTTATTTTTAATTAAAACACCATTATTTACCAAGTTATTCATACTTGAGTTATATATATATATACATATACATAAAACCACTGTTAACTTCCTACTATCAACTCCGTTCCCCCTTTTTTATTTTTGTTTTTGCTTTTGGATCACACCTGGTGGCTCTCAAGGGTTACTCCTAGCTCTGCACTCAGAAATTGCTCCTGGCAGACACAGGGGACCATATGGGATGCCAGAATTGGAACCACCATTCATCCTGGATCAGCTGTGTGCAAGGCAAAATGCTCTTTTCTGTGCTATCTCTCCGGACCCATAAATTTAGCTTTCTATTGCCTTGCTTTGCTATTATAATTTCCACATGGTATGTTATCCAGTATATACATATACACACACTGTATATACAATACATATATTCTCCTCTGACTAATATTACTTAGCATGTACCTTCCAGTTCTATCAGTATTGTATCTTTCATAAATTAACACTATTCTTGTGTGTATGTATGTGTACATTGCACTTATCTGACATTAGATACTTGATTTTCCCCCATATAGTCAATACTCTAAAGATCATTGCAATATTTTTTACTAATAGTTTTCTTACTTTGAAAATATGCTTCAGATTGGAATTGCTGAATACATCATAGATATAATTTTGATATTTTGAAAAATCACTTCACTATTTTAATAAAAATTGGGCCAATTTACACTACTATCAGAACTGAATGAGGGCTCTGTTTTTATAAGATATATATATATATATTTTTCTTTTCTGCGTTGGTTTACTTTGGACCATAGTTAGTCGTGTTCAGGGATACTCCAAGATATATGATAAGAGTTGCTCCTGGCAATGCTGGGAGAAGTAGAAGCAGGTTTTATTAATACTTATTTTATCCAGAGTCAAACACAGACTTCTGGAATAGGACTCATTTATTCAGCCTATTGAGATAATTTTCTCTGGTCCTATATCTTTTTATCAATAGCTCCATCAATATTTATGGTCATTTTTTAAAATGTTGACCATAGACATAACCATAAGGTGATATATCATTGTCACTTTGAACTACATTTACCTTATGAACAATCATGATGCTTTTACATGTGATTATTTTCATCTATATGTTTTCTTTGATGAAGTGTCCACTGGCTGTAATTTTCATCTTTAATATTTCTTTCAATTCTGTTGAGCTGTATAATTTCCTTACATTTCCTGAATAATAGCTAAAATTCGAAATCAAACTAAATGTGTAAAGGCAGATGAATGGATAATAAAGATGTGTTACATACAGAATAAAATATGACACAGCTGTAAGGAAGGAGGGACTCACGCAATTTGCTGCAGTATGGATGGAACTGGAAGATATGTTAAGTGAAGTAAGTCAGAAGTATAAATGCAGGATAGATGTGTGGTACACAAATATTCTTTTCCAGTCGTTAGATTTTTAAAAAATTTACAATAGTTTCTTTTATTGTATAGAAAATTTTTAGTTTGATATAATTATGTTTCTGTTTTTGCTTTTGGTTCTCTTGCTGACAGATTTGGATACCCAAATGTATTATCGAAACCACTATCATGATTGCTAGGTTAGTTGATGTACTTTATTGTTTTATGGCTAGTGTCTATTTTACTCTACTGAGACTATAATCTTATATATAATTCATAATATTTATACAACTCCATTCTTTAGTTTTTAGATATTTAGTTTTCTAACATTATTTATTTAAAAAAACTTCCTTCTCTATTTTATACTACTTTATCCAAATATGTGTTTTTGGTTTTAATTCTTCACTTCTAATTCTATTCTACTGGTTGGTGATTCTATTTTCATCCCGCTATCATAAAGTTTCCATTGAAATTATTTTGTAGCATAGCTTGAGTTAAGAAATGTGCTGTTCCTACTCCTATTTTTTTCTCAATTGATCAAGCTTTTGTTGTCTTTACAAATTGAGATATTAATTCAATTTTCTGTAAGGATATCATTGTGATTTTGATAGGGATTACATTGAATCTCTACATTATTTTGAGTTGAATGGTCATATTTTAAATTTTTTGGATGGATGGTCATTTTAACAATGCTAACTTTCTCAGTTCATGAACATAAAATATATTAGTATCTCCTTGTCTCTTCTTTCTTTTAACAGTGATATAGATAGATATGTATATAGGTTTAATAATTTATTTAGCACCTTTGTTAAGTTCATCTTCACCTGGATTTACTTTCCTTATCCTGTGATGTGGAAATTTCATTTGTTCAAGATCAAATTAAATTTACTTATAGCCCACATTTTTTCCATTTTTTGGGTCACAGCAAGTGGTTCTTGGGGGGTATTCCTGGTCTATAATCAAGAATTACTCCTAGAGGGTTCAGGGAACAATATGGGTAGACGGATATCTATCCCAGGCCAGTCATGTGAAAGAACTATTTACCTGAAGTACTAAATCTCCAGCTCTTCATAAACTCACATCACCTCTTGGTATAAACAAATACAGGAAACTGTCTCTTCTTAATGTTTTGCCAACCTCTTTGATTCATGAGCTCTGATTGACACTTTGTCACAAAATAAGAAGTATATATAAAAGTTAGAATAGTTAGCAATTGCAGCCTATAGAAAAAATATTCTGGGGAAGCAGATTGGCAGTACTGCTCTCTGAATTGTGTGCATTTTGTTTTGTTTTTGGACCACACCAGGTTGCTCTCAGGGGTAACTCCTGGCTATTTACTCAGAAATCACTCCTGGCTTGGGGAACCATATGGGATGCTAGGGATCAAACCTTGGTCCACCATGGGTCAGCTGCTTGCAAGGCAAGCACACTACAACTGCTCTACTGCTCTGGCCCCTCAGTTGTGTACTTTTAATACCATTAACTATAATTTATATTGGAGTAAAGATAATTACATTCTATTCTGTATGATCAAGGGATAAGGGATCTAATTTTAAGAGAAACATTATTAGCAAATATAGTTCTAATACTTACTAGATTAAAAAAAGAATAACTTCCTTCTTAGGATCCAGAGATACTGTGAAATGAGCTCAATTATTTAAAATAACTCAAATTAATATGTAGAGCTATGTTTCATTGCGATTATATTCTGACAGGTACACAAAAATTTATTATGTTACATATATATTAATTAGGCAAATCTGGATTTTGTCATTTGCAAAGTCCTATATTTTCATATAAGTCATTTATATTTTCCAACCCTCAAGTTACTAAAGTTAAAAAATGATAAAATAATTCTCTCTATGCCTTCTCCCAAGGTTGTTATGAGGGGAATAAGGGAAATATAGCATTAAAAAAGTGCTTGGAAAATAAGCTTAATTCCTTGTACATTAGAAAAGATATTGTGCATAGAGTTGAAATGAAAAAGTTATTTTCAGAGTTTTATTTGTAAAATTTAGATACCATCATATATTACATTTAATCAAAGTGTTAGCAGTTTGTCAGTGTTAGATATGTGTATTAAGTTTTATTCTGGCTTTATTTCTTACTGCTAATGCTTTTCAGGCAAGTTACGCCATCTCTCTGAACACTAGTTCCACTATAAGTTAAATGTAGAAAATATCTGCTTCAGAGATATTTTTGAATATTAAATGTGATTACATAAGGATCACACTTTCAAGATACACATCACTGTATTCTGAATCATAATTGTAATCTATTCATAAGAGATAATATATGGTGGGAGATTTGGGACAATGGTGATGGGAACGTTGCACTGGTAATGGGTGGTGTTCTTTACATGACTGAAACCCAAACACAATTATGTATGTAATCAAGGTGTTAAAATAAAAAAAAATTAAAAAAAATAAAAAAAATAAAAAAAGATATAATATATGTAAAAATTCAATATTATAAGGGAAGCTAAATATTTGTTGTTTATTATACATTTATGTGGATACAATATAACTATAGTCCTTTCTGTAATATAATAGTTCTTACTATTGCTTTCAGGAATCATCTTGTGATGAAAATACCAAAATAAAATAAATGAATAAGGAGACTTAAACATAAAGTTTAAATTCATTCCTTTTTGTTATTAACATTGTTATTGAGGGTCACACCTGCAAAGTTTAAGAGCCAGCAGTGTAGACTTGGGGGTCAAAATTAGAGGCTCACCCATACAAGGCCTCTTTTCTATTACTTGAACCACTTCCCCTACCCATGGAGACATATCTGTTCTTCACTATCAAGGGGCAGAAGGGTGCTAGTGTCACCTAGTGGGTAGATGTTAGAGATACACCAGTTGCACAGTACTGACAACACCTCATCAACCACAAATAGCAAATGTTGATGTTTAGAGATTCAGTTATAATATTGTAATACAATAAATAGGAAGAAGACCTGAATGGTACTATTTCTTTTATTCTTGCAGTTTCTAAATGAAAAAGAAATGAGTTGTCTCTGCTCAGTGAATGACAAATGGAAAAACAACTACATTTTTTTCCTTGTTCTTCTCATTTTTTATTTTTATTTTTTTTTGTTGTTTACATGTTTTTTTCCTACAGTCACGTCTGGTTGTGTCAGAGTTAGTAGACAGCAGGGTCTAATATAACAGCTACATCTAGACAAATTATATGGCTATTGTCATAATAAAACTAGAACATTATGCCCAGTATGGTGAGATTATTACTGTTTAATTTTCATCTTTTTATTTTCAAGATATTTGAATTGTTTTTGAGACTTTGTGTATATCTGCTTATATAAATGATATAGAAGATCTGGGCTATATTAGCTAGATTTTGGTAAACTTATAAATGCAATTCTTTTCATAAAGTCAAGGACAGGGTTTTAACATCTTATACTTTATTTAAATAAAATGCATTAAATAGTTGATCATGATAGATTTATTTCTAGATAACTGAGAGAAATATTATTTTTAAAAGAATAGAAATAAAAAAGAAAGAAGAAAGAAAATTAAAGAAAAGAAAAGAAAAGAAAAAATAAGTACAGTAGTAAGCAAATTTGTAAAAAATAAATGTATCTCCAATGCAATCACTAATACAATGACAGAAGGTTTAGTAAGCTCGGTGTTGTTAACTGTCCATTCTATTAAATTTGTGTGTTCCTATATGAATGACAGCATCATACAAATGAAGTTTTTCAGAAATCCAAAGCAATATTTCTGATACTGTGGCTCTTTGTGCATGTTCTCAACTATCAAGCTTTCTGGAAGAAGAAGGATATGTGGGGGAAGATGCCCACACTTTCTCCACAAAGCTCTGGTGATGTCATCCCAAATGCCAGCATACCTGAAATTTGGTTAGATTGATGACTCTAAGGAGAGTTCTAGAGGTAGGGTGAGGCAGGGCTGTAAGCAACAGTGATTCTGGGTGAAGGAAGTAGCAGATATGATTTTTGACCACTCTCTCCTCCTCAGAGTTCCAGTTTTATGTATGTGGCCAGTGTACACAGCATTTTCACAGCTTCATTTACAACCTTTTGAGAAAGAGTGAGTCTATGGAGCTGTCCTTGTGTGAATATGGCAATTGAATTTTGGGGTGTCAGGAATATAACTTAATTATCATTGGCAAGTATGCCTGTCTCCTCTAAGCTAATTTTTAAAAAATTAATTAAATCTTTTAAAATATGCTAGAAAAATCTTTATTCACATTAAAACTAGTGTGTGTGTGTGTGTGTGTGTGTGTGTGTGTGTTTGTGTGTGTGTGTGTGTGTGTGTGTGTGTTAGATATGCCTGATTGTATTGGGATCTCTAGACCATATATCTGGATAGATAGAATCTTGTAAGAGATGCCTGATCTTTTGTAGTTAACCTAGATATTGTTTTTCTCACTTAGAATCCATTGTAGCCTGGCAAAACAATTGCACAGAGAGTTAAAGGCACAAAGACAAGTGATAACATTCCATGGTTATGGACATGGTGCTGTGCAATAGATGACACATGAATGCTAGGAAAGCATGAGGAGATTATACATTTGTAGTGTGATCATAGGAAGTCCAATATGAAAAGTCTATTGTACATCATATTTTTATTATATATAACTTTTATTTTGACCATTTGGCTTACATATCCTTCATAAAAGTATTTTAGGTACATATTAACATTGAATCAGGGGAATTCCCATCACTAAATTTGTCCTTCCTCCACCCCCATTCCCATTCTGCATCCCATATCCCCCACCCTCACCCCCTGGGCTGCTAGAGTAAGTCTAGCTTACTACATAGTGATCATATCATATTTTAATAATGAAAAGAACTATGATTTGTTGTCATAAACACTTCATGGCAAAAACAAAGTAAACTTTTATGGTGGTACAAGAGGTTAAAATCATTCTATTAATTAATATTATAGTAATTTCTTGAGATAAAGCAACTGATTTCTTTCTGTAATTGATAAAACGCCAAAATTTTGTATGTGAGTTAAAAAGCTGGTCCCCCCACAATCTCCACAATGCAGTGTCTTTCATTTTATGTTCAGCATATAGTAACTTTACATAAACTCTCTGTGTAATTCAAGGTATATTATGGTAAACTTTCCTGTTCATCATTTAGATTGTGGCCTAGAATATTCTTTGGAGACATACACTTGGTTATCTGATTATGATATACTTTTCTGTTTTGTAGTCTCTGTTTTGCTTTTAGATTCATACACAGTTACTTGATAAATCTAAGATTACAAACTCAAATCGACAATATTTACTGAGCCAATATGTATTTAACTGTCTTAACCTTTGTCTTGGCATAGTAGGAACTAGATACCAGGTAATCTATAAATACTTATGTAATAAAAGTGTATAAATTAATAATTAGGTAAGTCTCTCTTCCTAGGTATTTTTTCACTTCTTCTAGGCATAAGGGAATTTGCTTAAATGTGTAAACTATACTCTTGTGGATCTATTTCACAATATAGTAAGAGAGTATCATGTTTGAAAATACAACAAAAATTCAATTTATAAAATAAAATTTAATAGTGTTTTTTTGGGGGGGTCACACACGGCAGTGCTCAGGGGTTACTCCTGGTCCATGCTCAGAAATTGCTCCTGGCAGGCACGGGGGACCATATGGGGCACTGGGATTCGAACCGATGACCTTTTGCATGAAAGGCAAACACCTTACCTCCATGCTATCTCCCGGGCCCCATTTTGTGTTATGTAAAATCTAATGAGAGTCCTGAAAGAAAAAAACATATATATACACATTTACCAATTTCTGTATATTTTCCACAGTCTAGACAAAACATTCTTCTATTTGTTTTCTTAACTTTCAGTCATAAAATTGACTGAAATTTTGTTAGGTCTTTGTGCTATTTTTTTATATTTGAAGTCTCTATCTTTACATCTATTCATCCTTTTCCTTCCATCCAGTATAATTTCTTGAGACGTTTTCTTAACAAACCTGTTGTCAGTACTGTTCACTCTTCATGGTTAAACTTAGACTACTACTTTTCTCTTGCTTCATTTGTCTAGTTCCTAATTGAAACATGCTGCTTATTACTTTGCTTATTTTCAAGTCTTTTTTCCTGTTAATTCTAGTATCATGAAAGTCTTTTTGAAAAAATGTATCTTTTTCAGACAGCTCCAAGAGAGTGTAGTACATATAACAATGTACTCTGAATAAAAGTATAACTGGAACAGGGGCAAGTGAAGTAGCAGAGAATGTTTTATGGAAATTCTAAACTCTGTATTTGATCCCACAGTATAAAATAATTTTCTAGTCGAAAGAGATACATTTTGAGGCAAAAGAAATTTAGTGTGCAATGACAAAAACATGAGGGAATCATGTACTTGGGGTTGATTTGTTTATCTGAAGCATATTATGTGTCTTGGTCAGGGTTCAGGAACAGACAGCAAAAGGTGAGAGCATGACAGATTATAGAGGGAATTCAAAGTTAATAAAATCATATATTTGTCTCTGAGCAATAGGAAGTCACAAAAGGCATTTAGGCTGGTAAATAAAATAATGCATTTTGCATTTTAGAGAGATCAATTCAGCAGTTGGATGAAAATGAAATGGAAGAAAGAGTGGATGCCAGCCAATAAAACAGTTTAAAGATTTGCCAATGCCCAGCATGTATTTCTAAAATATCTCTTCCAAGGTTCTCACATTTATTTTCTTTAGAACGTGGAGGTTATCATCTTAGTGATCTTATCATATTAGTATTATAATATTATCTTGAAAAATGTGTATTGTCCTACTATTTTATTTTCTTGTACTTAATATTGTTTATTTTACATTTATATTCACAGGGAAATAAATATCAGGGAGCTATGAAGACAAAGGTATTTTTTAGAAGGTTCTATTTAATATGCATGCTATCAAAGGTTAAACTGTATAGTACACTTAAAAATAAAGGATAAAAAAGATTGTCAAATTAAACATAGGTGAAGCTAAGGCCAAAGGATACTAAGGCAAGGAAAAGATCAATATTACCATAATGAGAATGAAATAGTTTTATTGAATAGTACTTATGGAAGAAAAACAGTGATGCTAAAATTAAGAGGAGTGCAGGTGTAACAGTGACAAAACTGGTCATGGTTAAAAATGTTTAAAATGTTGTTAAAATGTTTTAAGAAAGGGTAAACTATTGCTATAAATGGAGTTAACAAAGGTTTACTCCACCCAGGCACTGACCCTGACACTGACCCTCATTGAAGGCATGACATGGTGTGAATCATCCCTGGAAATCTTCTTAAAATTCATTTGGGAATAAAAGCAATACTGATTTCATTTGTCAGTGCCAAGAAATGAAAATTCCTTTAAAATTCCTTAGGAGAACTATCAGGAGTTAATAATATGAAGAGTTAATTTGTAGGAGAGAAAGACAACATCAGGCATCTTGAGTCTGTTTTGTCATCATTGCTACTGAAAGTTTTCTATTGATAGTAAGGCTCTGTCTCTGAGATTATAGGAGCTATGCATGGATATTTTTATGCCTTTGGAACTAATTTGTTGACTTTACGCATGAGATAATATATTCTATTTCTGAAATTTCTCATTTTCCCCAGAGGTAGAGGTGTATGCTTTCTCATCCTAGTTATTTGGCAAGAAAGCCTACTTTCCTTTTTGGTAGAAAATAATTTAGAGCATGTCAAAATTTTGGCCTTTGGGAAAACAAGCTTTGCTAGTTCGTCTAGGAAACTACAGGGTACTATTTCAGGGATAAATATAGCCCGAGAAGGTATCAAAGTATGGAGAGGTATTAAACTATATCAAAATATCAAAGATACTAGGAATAATATGTGTTGCAGGAAAGAGGTGAAAAAGAAACTCTCATCCACTGCTGATGGGAATGCTGTTTGGTCCAGCTCCTACAGAAAATAGAAAACTACTTAGAAAATTCTAAGTAAATGGACTTCTCAGTAAACTACAACACGAATGGAATTGGAAGATAGTATGCTAATGAAGTATGCTAATGAAGTTACTTTATTATAAACACTGGATGACATCACTTATATGTGGTATTTAGCATAACTAATGAAGTAATGTAATTAAGGGGAGAATGTCTAAAATACTGTTGACCCTAGGGTATTAGGGAGAGAAGGAAAGAAATTAAGTGCTTAAGAGAGGAAAAAGGAGTAAATAAAAATAATAGGGTTAAAAGAACATAGGATTCAGGTACAATGTTAGTGTTAAACAATGACTGAGCTTAGTTTCTACAGCAAAAACTGAAATAAACTTAAATCATGAGACTTTACAAATTGGGCTTAAAAAGGTACCTATCAAAATGGTAGGCTGGGGTTGGGGAGTGAGCATAGTAGGGAACACATGAATAATTGTGAAAGATAATAAATACTGATGGCAGGACCAGTACTGGAACAATATTTGCTTAAAACTTAAATATGAATAACTTGGTATATAACAGTGCTTTAATAAAAAATAAACTATCATACTCTCTGAGTGTGATCTATTGTTGCATACCTCTGACAAACACATATTGGAATGTAATAGAATGTGTCTAGTCATTGCGCCTTTTTTCCAAGTCAGTTTATTAATTGTACCTTCTATCTCTATTAAGGCTGTCACTATCTAACAGAATAATTTATGACATATACACACACTTTAATGAGAAGATATACAAAAGCCAGGGACTTCAGAATCTTCTCATTGACCATGCTTCTTGAGTCAGGGGGACTTCTCCGTGGGACAACACCATCGCTTCTTCAATTTTGGATTTTGATATGGCATTCTCATTCACCTACTTCTGATTCACATGGGAATTAAAAATCAGCATTATTATTTGACATGTCAATATTTTTCTTCTTATTTTTAAGATATGGTGTAAGAAGTGTATGTCTTTGTTGAAAAAAATATATAGACTCTCTTCTATTGTTACCATTGAGTCAGTTCTAATCAATGAATATGAGATTCCTCTTAATGCTAGTCTAGTTTCAATCCCATTAGTTTCTTGGTAACATTTTTCAGAAGAGTTAATGTTTTAATATTGACACTATAATTTATTTATTTCATTAGTTACTGCCCACTAACCATCCATATATACTAAAAGACAATCAATTATAAGTATGCTTTCATGCTTATACTCTTAACTTTAAAGAAGATAGTGAAATATGACTCTGGTTGGATAAAATACTTACCTTGTAGTATAATTGTTTACTGTAGTTTATGACAGCTTTTAAAATTCTTTCCACTTGCAACCCCTTTTCCCCCAGAGAAATGTAACATGGGCAAGTACTGCCAAAAATAGTAAGAATTCATGGTGTGGTTAATTTTGAATTAATTTTTGATCATTGAATATTCAAAAACCTTTAATGTTGACAAGTTTAAGAAGTTAGGGGAATGACATAAATATTCTAGCTATATACTACATAACTGATGTAAAACTTCTCAGAATTTCTGATATAAAGTATCAGATTTCAAAGATTTTGAATATTATACTCATCTCATAAAAATTTGTGGATTTTTCTCTGAATTCATTTTCTAATATGTTCTCTGTCCTGTAATTTGACTCTAAATTACTCTAAATTGGAATAACTTATTTTTTATCTATAGTCAACATTTGTAAGGCAGAAACCCCTAAAATGGAAAAAGCCCCTATATTTGCTTCACTGTAGTTAAATGTGATGTCCTTGGGTTTTCATTGTCTTCGTTTTGTTGTTGTTGTTGTTCAGGGTATTTTCCAAATTGTTGCTCAGCAAGTCTGGGAGATGCTCCTGCCATAGTCAATTGACCCTTTATTAGTGCTAAGACTCAAGGAGCCAAGATTCTTGGTCCCTGTAATATTAGGGAGTCAACCCCACTTTGCTATATTCAGATGATTTACTGATTCACTCAGTGAGCCTATGTGCACTGAATCACTAATGATGCACATATGCCACTTGTAGCAGGAATAGAATCCTAGTTTGAGCTCTAACCACTGTAATATATTCATGGCCAACATTTCTTTAACTTAGAAACATATATATATATAAATTTTATTATAATAGAAGTTTGCCAGTATGAGGCATTTGTCATTTAACATTGAGTGTAGTTGAGAAGAAAAAAAATCAATGCTGTTGACTAGGGAGAATAATAATGCCAACCACAAAATATTATGTTTATATGAATAATACATTAATAAATATAATAATACAACATGAAATAAAATAGAAAGGAAGATAAAACAGAAAGAAAATGTTTTTGGACTTGAGATCTTCAATGTATTCTTTTATGTTTTGTTCTCTTTGTTTCTCTAGTTGATTCAAACAGAAATCAGTTCGGTGTCCACTGCTTAGTTTGTGACATGCTCTGATTATATATAGTTTCTCTGTATTTATTTATGTCTTGTTTATATAAGTATAGATATTTATGTGATGTATATATTTCTATATATGAATTAATGGCTCTAATTTTCACTTATACCTTTATTCAGCATGTAAGAAAATATTGATAAAAATGTTTTGGAGACATGGATTAACAGAATGGTAGAACATTGATTTTATTTAGATTAGAAAGACAAGACTTTATTGGAACTTGATGCCTTTCAAAGTCAATCTATTTATTTATGATTCTCATATTTATCTGATAATCATATAGGTTATTTATTAAAGTATAATTGATTGGCATGTACTGCATGCTTAGTGAGCCAATTGATGGAGATAACTGAGTCATCTTAACCAGTTCATGAATTTCTTTCAGTGTCATTTTATTGATTATGTACTGTACAATCGTTTTCTAGCCTCCTGAGATTTTTTTTCACATGGTGAAGTAAATAAGAAAATGGTATCATAAGATGTTCATTGGTATCTAACTTGTGATATATATCATTTTCCCTATAGATAAATGGCAAGTGGAAATATGAATATAATTTACTATTAACTATAAGTATAATTTTACTTTAAGACCTCAAGGGATAATAATTTTAAAAGAGAGTTTGACTATTTTATTCCCTGAGCCTCGAATCAAGCAAAGACACACACATGCAAAAACATCTATTGTGTTTTTTACTCAATTTTTATGTCTTCAAGTGTTTTAGTGTTAACACTGAATTTGCGTGGCCTATCACTTGGTTCTTTTCTCAGTGTATGTCATATAAATAGAATAGACTGATGTCTCATAGTAGTATCAATGCTGATATTTTATCTAGTTATCAGATATCAAAGAATGATTTGGCCATTAGCTATTTTATAAAATTTCTTATCAGTTTATTACTTGTATTTTAGTGTATTTTTCCTCAGCTTTCTGATTATTAGTAATTTTAGAACCTAGTCTGTCTTGACGTATCCTAATTTAATTAATAAACATGTTATTTTCTTTTGTGGCCACACCCATACAGTACACAGGGCTCACTACTGGTTCTGTACTCAGGATCACTCTGGCAAGGTTTGAGAGATTATCTGGGTAATAAGAACTAAATCCAGTTCAACTGTGTACAAAGTAAACTCTAACTGCTATACTATATCCCTAGCCTATAACACAATATATTTTAAATGTTGAAAAGATGCTATCATTTGCAAAATTCCTTACCAAGTAAATTTCCTGGAACACATTTTCTTTTTAAATCAATGAAATTCTTCCCTGATGAGTCTTAACCCTCCATTGACTTATAATTTTCAGTTTCTCATTACAGAGTGCAATGTCTAATTTTTGCTGGTGTCATTGTTTTGTTGTTTTTTTTGCTTTGCCTTTGTGATGCCAGGAATCAAGTTCAGGACCTCATACATATGAGGCAAGTGCTCTTCTGTTGAGCAACATTCCTTAACCACTAACTTCAGGTTATAAACAAAGTACTAGAAGGCTTAAAATTAGGCATAATTAAGAGCATACACAAATAACTTATTTCTTAATCCAAATTTTATCTACAGGATTTTAATAATTTTTTCTATACATAGGAAGAATAATTTAAGAAAATATTCTTAATAATTAACCTTTATTTTATTTTATTTTATTTTTTTGTGGTTTTTGGGTCACACCTGGCAATGCTCAGGGGTTACTCCTGGCTCCATGCTCAGAAATTGCTCCTGGCAGGCATGGGGGACCATATGGGGCACCGGGATTCGAACCGATGACCTTTTGCATGAAAGGCAAACGCCTTACCTCCATGCTATCTCCCGGGCCCCTAACCTTTATTTTTTAATTAAACTGAACTTAATAAAATATTTTATAATTTTTGTTTTATTTTGTTTTGGGGCCACACTGATGATGCTCAGGGGTTACTACTGGCTATGTGCTCAGAAATCGCTTCAAGTTTGGGGAACCATATGGGTTACCAGGGATCAACCATAGTCTTTCCTTGGTTAGCTGCTTGCAAGGCAAATATCCTACTTCTTGCGCCTCCACTCTAATCCCGTAAGACAATTTCTTAGTTCTATTTTCTATTTCATAGATGTACAAGTTATATTTTGTTCCATATTACAAAGTTCTTTTTTGTGAGTTATAATCCTTAATATGCTTTTAAATAACTTATGTATTTTTTATTGTTAAACAATGGCCTTTTAAGGAGATAAGACCTTGCTCATCTGTGTATCTGTATTGTCAACAAGAAATAATTTTCAGGACATAGGTGTTTCACAAATGAAATGATTTTAGATTCTATTTGTTAATATATTTTTATTTCAATGACTAATGTTCATGCTATATAAATATTATTCAGGAAACTTCAATAACTATTATGTTAATGTTGCGGTTTATAGGGACAATGCTATGCACCTTAAATTATAAAGCAAATTTTATTATACTCAATTTGCCTTCGAATACAAAGGAAGATCAGAAATTTGAAGTACCTTGAACATTTGTTCATTTAAGGAGAGAAACTATTCAGAAAGCCACCTCTAACATTCCCTGCTCAGGCACTGCATGCATGGAATCAGCTTTGCCCTTTTGAAAATTTCTAGCTGACCTTTATAGAAGCTGAGCTTTTTGGGCTCAGCAGTAATAACACAAGTGTTGCTACTATGATTACCAATTTTGAACAAAGGAAAACTCATGAAACATTTAAAAAGATGGCCTTGGTTCTTTAACATTTTTTTATATTTTAAGCTCATGAATAGAAATAGGCTCTTAGAATCAGTAAATATTTAAATGCAGATCTGTGTGTGTGTGTGGGTGTGTGTGTTTGGAAAGATCAATCTGCAACATACTGGTTGTACATTTTTTTTCAATTTCTATAACTTGTTCCATTTGTTTACCTGGGAAATAAGGACATAGTGAAGTACAGAGCACCATAATTTTGAAATGAATGGAAGTTGGAAGAAGTGCAGCTATAACGAAGCACACATCCTGACAATTGTATGGACAAAAAATTGGTGATGGAAAGCTAGTTCTGGTTTCATTGTTAGCCAAGTCATTTTGATAATTCACCTTTGTGATGTAATTATAAATGCTTAATAGATGCTCCCATTATGAGTCACTCTATTTAATATTTTTCCATTTGTTTAAGTCCACAAAGCACTCCATCCTGGACCACCGTAATTTAAGCATCATCTACATCCAACCAGATGTAGGATTTTCATTGAATAATCTTCATAATCATCTCCTTTATTAATTCCTCATAACACATTTTTATATAAATTGCAATTTTTAAGATTCTATAGAAAAAACTACTTTGTTAAGTTAGTAAATAGAAATAGAGTGGAATTAACTGACGAGAATACCAAATTGAGCTGTATGAAAGTGATTCCAGGATGGTGACTATGTGAAACACCTAGGATACAATCAGTCAATGAAACATAGAAACTGAAATTATCTGAGGAGAGTGTACAGAGAGACTGAAAAAGAAAAATAAAACTATAAACTATCTGACCATTAAGCATATGTCTCCTAAGAGGTATTTTTAAACATTACATTATATAGAGAGAAATACTTAATTTCCGGAGAATTTTGGTAAAATAAAAATGAGACAACTGTTACTGAAAAACACTGCTCAAAACAAAAAATTGAACTACAGTACATCTGCAATTAAATAACATACAGGTACTGTAATGGCAATGAAAGTTATCTATTTACCTTAAACAGATATGCATTTTATTTAACAATGAGAAAAATAGGGGTGTGGAATAGTTTAACATCAAAAGTAATATAACACAATTTCTAAATTTGATTATAAAATTCTAGATACGGGCCTGAGCAATATCACAATGGGTAGGACATTTCTTGTATACCACTGATCTGTCATGATTCTCAGCATCTCATAAGTTTCCCCAACCTTGCCAGTAATAATTTTTGAGATCAGAGACAGCCCCAAGTAATCCTTGAACTCTACTGGATGTAGCCTTAAACACACCCCAACACACACAAAAGGAAGCAACAGAAAATAAAATCAGACATCCGATGCACATATAATTTAAATGTAATACAAAACATATGGTGCATATGGCACATGTGCATATGCCAAAAAGGTAAATGATACAAAATATAAACATTTCTTAGAGAAGAGTTTCTTCTGGTAACAGGATATGGATGGAAGTGAAAAATATAAAATATCGGATGGTAGTTTTATGTTATAAACATTTAAAGTTGCTTTTAAACTAGACATGATTTTTTTTT
>PVKC010024495.1:0-16860 GCA_004027635.1 Crocidura indochinensis | reverse complement strand
AAAAAAAAAAATCTCTGGATGCCACTGTAACAGAATTAAATTTTTCTCTCTTTAAAATAGACAATAGCAACTTTGAAATGCAATTGCTGGATTCAAAAAACAAATAACTGTGGAGTTCGAAATTTGAATGTCTTTGTGATAATTTAGAAAGATTGGAGAAACACAAATGTGAACTTAGTTCGCAGCATAAGTGGTCTGCTTTGAAAGACCTGGAGAAGAAAGATATGTTGTGCTGCAGAAATGTAAACATCCCTAAGCAAAACCTTACTGGGTAAATTCTCTCTGGAAATTAAGTGGGTGCACAAAGCGGATGAATATGAAATATGAAATGAGACCACACGAGAATGCATGGGGTCCTTCATCAAAGGAACGAGTGACAAATTTTATTATTTCAGGAGAAGACTTTTATAAGCAGGTTTAGGAATGCAGGGTGCAGTCAGTGAAGACAAAAGAGTGGGGATGTTCTTGATGAGACCAGCCCTAGAATTTGCATATTAAAAGACCATCCTACTGGTGAGAAAGAACTTAGCTGGAGATTGGAGGTGGGGGTGTTTTTGGGTAAACAGAAAAACTGGTTTTTCAAGGAACAACGAGGAAAGAGGCAAAAATATTTATGGTGATTATTGAGGTTGCTGGAGAATAGAGTTTTGGGGAAACAAATAATTGTTACCATCAAAAGCTAAACTTATAAAAAGCAAGTTACTGGGGCCAAGGTGATGCTAGAAGTATGATTGACAAATAGACTAGCCAGCAGAAGACTTTAGGCGGTTTTTGATACTATTCTTCCTTTTTCTGTAGAGAGAGAGTGCGGAGTCATGACCACATTGGAATTACAACCAATATCCAGGCAAAGGGTCAAAAGATTGACTTCTCTAAGCGGGCCTTTTTGGCAAAATAGTTCCTTTGAAAGAAAGCACTTACACCAGGAAGGCAAAAGGCCACTTTTTGTGCGTGCTTTCTTTAAGTGGGAAGTGACAATGTTGACTTTTAACAACTGGAATAATATTCCTGACTCATATAGTCAACTAATAAAGCTGGCGTTTGTTGTTCTTTCCTTGTTTGGGTCTACATATTTATGCGAACAATCATTTTCAAGAATGAATCTTATCAAGAGTAAATTGAGAAATCGTCTCATTGAAGAGAACATGGAATCGTGCCTAAGAACTAAAAATAGTGTACCATCCTATGTATTTTTGGTTTTAAAAACGTGGCTCTCAAAATAAATTTTAATTGTGGTTTCGGCGAGATTTGACTCAGTTGAAAAAAAGTGTCGCCCACCACTGCTTTAGATTATTGCAGTTACTGGAAATGTATTGGAACACAATTAATATATGACCATTTTATGGTTCTGGCTTGGAAATCAGAACAAAGGTTTTTCTTTGCATTGGAGGTAGTTGGTGAACAAATAGAATGCCATAGATCAACACTTCATCAGACTGGTGGATAGGGGCTTTGCCAGTGAGAAGTAATCCTGGTATAGTGTTTTTCCTTTAAAGTGTTACCAGACTGAATCTCTCACAAATTCTCATCAAATCAAGAACAAAGTTCAATATTATAAGCCTTTTCTCCTTTAAAATAATACAAATTATCAAATGACAAAATTTTGGGGGGTGTCTTTCTACTTTTTGGTGGTAGAGTGATGTTTGATTCAAATACAGTTTTGAGTGTATTCTTATTTCTTTGTTTTCCTGGAAGTTCCCAAAAAGTATTGGCAGTAGGTCCTTTTTAAGGATTTGAAAGAATTCACTAGTGAATCAGTTTGGGCCAGGACTTTTATTCGTGGGAAGACTTTTGAATACCATTTCGATTTCTTCAATAGTGATTGATCTGATCAGGTATTCCAAATCATATTGGTTCAGCCTTGAGAGGTTATAGAAGTCAATTGATATTTTTAAGTTTATCTTTATTTAAGCATCATGATTAGAAACATGTTTGTAGTTTGGCTTTAGTTATACACAAGAACAATCCCTTCACCAGTGCGACATTCCTACCACCAATGCCCTCCATCTCCCTCCACCCCACGCATTGACTGTATTTAAATGACAAAATTTTTTTATCTCAAAACAAGTTTTATCTGTAGTTGCAAGGTTTTCTGTGTAAAAAATATTTCCCAAGAGTTGGAGTGTTATCACAGTGGATAGGGTATTTGCCTTGCACACAGCCTACCAGGTTTGATATCCAGCATCTCATATCCCATATCTCTGAGCCTGCCAGCAGTAATGTCTGAGTGAGCCATTCATAATGTCTGAGTGCAGTCAGTAGTAACCCCTGAAAACCATTGGGTGTGGCCAAGAAACCAAAAGAAATTGTATTTCCCAAGTATGATTACTAATACTTTCAGATTTTCTTGGCATGTTGCTTAATTGTTATGATTTAATTAATTACATAAAATAATGTACACAATTTTGCTTCACATGTCCTTACACCTCTAATCACATGTGGTAGGTATGTCAACATCTATTCTGAGCTATGTTAGATTGACTCTTTGCACTGGACAATCGGTGTGAAGCCAGGCCAGGAAACCATGATATGAAAACGATGTTGATAATCTTTCCTTAAGTACCTCTTTTATGTATCAATTCTAGAATTTTTTGCCTCTTTCCTCTTTGTTCCTTGAAAAACCAGTTTTTCTGTTTACCCAAAAACACCCCCACCTCCAATCTCCAGCTAAGTTCTTTCTCACCTGTAGGATGGTCTTTTAATATGCAAATTCTAGGACTGGTCTCATCAAGAACATCCCCACTCTTTTGTCTTCACTGACTGCACCCTGCATTCCTAAACCCGCTTATAAAAACATGCCAATATACAAAGCTTAATTTGATTTTCACAGCAATGCCAGGTTTATAGAGATCATACAGTTTGATTTAATTTAAAAATGATGGGTGAGGCTGGAGTGGTAGCACAGTGGTAGTGTGTTTGCCTTGCACGCGGCTGATCCAGGACAGATGTGGGTTCAATCCCTGGCATCCCATATGGTTGTCCAAGCCAGGAGCAATTTTTGAGTACAGAGCCAGGAATAACTCTCGTGTGTTATCGAGTGTGGCCCCAAAAACAAAACAAACAAACAAACAAACAAAATGATGGGGTTTAGGGAGTTGCTACACGCACCCACCACTGGTTCTGTGTTTTGTGTGTGTAGGAGGTGCTTACTCCTGGCTCTGCACCTATGGTTCATTCTGATGGGCCTAGCAGAGATGGAGAATTTGGGTTTGAATTCTTATTGGCTGCATGCAAAGCAAGTGCCCTACCTGCTGTCCTATTTCTCTGGCTTGAGATTATATATTTATTGAACATCTTTCATAGATTTTGAAGAAAGGGGTTTTATGCTATACCTAATAGTGATGAGATTTCAAGTGCTAGAAGTAAGACTAGAATTTAGCTCCTTCCACAGAAGCTATATCCTGTCCAGAATTTCAATCCAGGTTTATGTATTTATTTATATTTAAACAAATGATTGAAGCAACAACATTCAAGCATTGTATAAGTTTTAGTCTAGTATCAACGTAAGTCACCATGTATATATTTCATTATTCACCATTGAAATTTCATTTGCTTTTCCCTAATAAACTATTTTAACCAATTTCCCATTCTAGTCACATGTTGGAAGATTTGCTTAATGCTATATTTTATAGTTATTTAAATACTGTATTTTAGTTTTTGTTTTGGACAACACTAGCAGTACTCAATGTGTACTCCTGTTAGAATTCTGGGGACCATTGATGGTGTAGAGGATTGATCTATTATCTATATGCAAAACATATATAAGTTTTAACTCTCTACTATCTTTCTGGCACACTTAAATAGTTTAAAACTTATATAGCTGGATGCATATTCTTAGAAAATTCCTCACCTCTTATGTGAGATTCATAAATAAAACTCTGAATCACATATAATTAAATGCCAAGAAAAGTAATATTTAATATTTAATTATTACTAGTTTTTGCCATGCTTGAAAATTTCATTATGTGGATGATAACTTAATTTACAAGCAAATAAATTTACACTAGACAATTTTACAAATCATCCAGTGGCATCCAGCAAAATTAAGTGATAGTCTTATGCAAAGGATGAATTGATTTTTATAAAAACACGCTTGTGAAATGTCTTAGAACTAAGGAAATATTTCCTCTCAAGTGAGTACCTAAGTAATGAGTATTCTTTCAGAAGCTAACTATTTCTAAACAACAATATAGCAAACTGTTTTATACTAAATATAAATTCTATATTTTATATTCTATTACCAAAATATAGTATATATGTTCAGTAAAATATAAATTCACTAAAAACTTTAGATAAAAATTAGCAAATAAGGGAGTATTCACTAGGTATTGAGTATAAACTAAATCAAGTTATCAAGACAAATTGCAAATATTGGTGGGGTTTTATTTTATTTTAGGCCACACCTGGTGTCTCTCAGGGGTTATTCCTGGCTCTGTTCTCAGAAATCACTCCTGGCAGGCTTAGGGAATAAAAATATCATTATTAATATCTATCAAAGAAATTTAGTGTGCCATTTGATATAGTCTTAGGGTCCACATTACATAATCACAAAAATTATTTTCTTCGAGACAGGGACACATCCAACTTTACTGAGGGGTTTACACCTAACTCTGCTTTAAGATTGCTCCTGAAAGTTCTTTAGGGACATTATGTCCTACCCATTAGGAACCTTACCCAACTCAACTATCTCTTGAACCTCTAATATAAATTCTTGCATACAAAATTGCTCTCTACTTATATTTTATCCTCAAATTTATGCCTAGGAAAATAATGCATGATGCTTAATATTATTTTAGCAATTTCTCACCAACTGCCTTTACAATGACATTAATTTCAATGTTGTCTCATTTTTCTTCACTTTAGAAGTGAACAATGGTCCGCATTTTGTAATTTAATCATGGCTTCCTCTTTTTACAAGACTGTATCTTGAAATGATGATGACAGATGACTCTACTAGAATAGATTTCTTTAACCCATATTGCTCAGAAAAATCATTTAGTGCTCAATTTTATAGCCTTTGTTTTATCATTACTGTCTGCTAACCTTGACAACAAAATTGTCAAGTAATGGCATTGTCTCCCCTGAAGTGCTTCCCTTCATTCAACAGAAACAGCTGTCAAATAAGTCAATATTTGCCTATAGATTACCTGATCAAATACTAGTGGGCACACAGACTTACTGAAGTTGTACTTTAGATATTATGACTCTAGAACATCAACTCATTAAAAAAATCAAAAAACCTATGTTTTATCTCAAAACAGAGAAATGCTCTGATTCAGGATCAAATGAAGCAGAAACCTCAACTATGTTTATGATTAGTCTTCTCTGGGAGTAGATAACAGATCAAATAAGCCAACAATGTAAGAATAAAAATGATAATTACAAGGGGAAAAATAAATCTCTGTAATTTCATTTGCAAAGCACCCAATACACTTGTTCTGTATTTGGTAGAAGATTTCTCTCAGAACTCCCTAAACCACAAAAGTAGAAAAGCAAAGGAAACTAATATTGAGAGTAAGCTGCTTGAGGTGATGACAGTTTTGTCACTTTTTAAATTGCCTTTACTCTTTCATTCCTTCCTGAATGACACCTGAGGTTCTGCCTCCACAGCTGTCAATTTAGTTATGTTCAACATCATTAAGCCTTCAGTGGAATTTGTGGTAGAATACATCTATCAAAGGCTTCTATTAATATACTTTTCTTTTTTTGCATGTTTCTTAATATGCTGAGTGAATAAAGTCGGAGGGAGAGAAGGACACAGAATAGTTTCATTCATCTATGGGTTTTAAGAAAAATGAAAGACATTTTTAGCAGTATCTCAGAGACAAGAGAGATGAGGGCTGGTAGGTGCAGCTCATGACATGAAGCTCACCACATAGAGTGATGAATGCAGTTAGAGAAATAAGTACACTGTGAAATATCATAACAATGTGAATGAATGAGGGAAGTAGAAAACCTGTCTTGAGTACAGGTGTGTAGGGTGGGGAGGAGGGAGATCTGGGAAATTGGTAGTGAGAATCTTGCACTGGTGAAGGGGGGTGTTCTTTACATGACTGTAATCCTACAACTGCAATCATGTTTGTAATTCATGGTGTTTAAATAAGGATAATTAAAATTTTAAGCAATTTTAAAATTAAAATATGTTTTGCGTTTGCAGAGAGTTAATCATGTGTATCCTTGAAAAGACAGTGTAGTCTACACTATTGTCAGAAGTAGAATGCCTGTCTCGAATAGAGGCAGGGGCAGGGGAGTAGGGGGACATTAGTGGTGGGAATGTTGCACTGGTGAAGAGGTTATACTGTTTCTAACTGACACCCAACTACAAGAATGCTCGTAATCATGGTGCTTAAATAAAGATTTATATGTTAAAAAAGAAGAAGAAATTCCAGTATCCCTCCCCATTGCACCAATGTATTTGCTGAAGCATCCATGAAATCCCAAATTCAATCTTAAATGCGATGAGGCTGAGGCTTCCACATAACAAATTCATAATTCCCAAATGAACCTGCAGTAACATAAGTAATCCCAATTCTGTTCCTTATTGGTACATTTTCAATGTAATACATAAAAAAAGGAATTCTACTCCCAACTTCTGGTATAGTATCACGATACTGAGATCAACTGTGATAGGGTACCTCCAAGAATGCCATGATAGAAAACTAAGAAATTATGTGAGTGTTTGAAAAACTGCTGATGGGTCTAATATAGTGATGGTTGGAGTTTAATATAATTACATCTATGAAATAAACCACTCATTATTGAATTTAAATATCAACTGAGACTGATCTGACTTTTGTGGGCCTTAGAATATTTTTATGTAGGAAGTCATACAAGTATATTTTATTTATTTTTTTATTGTGGACAAAATGAATTACAAATCTTTCACAGTAATATTTAAGGCACATCATAATAATGAATGAGGGGCTTTCCCACCACCAATGTTGTCCTCCCTACATCCCTGTTCCCAGCATGCATCCCACTTCCCCCTCCTCTACCCACTGTAATGCTAGTGCACTGTTCCCCCCATTACAGCTTGATGTAGATTGGGTATCGTTTCTGTTGTGCTTGACTTTGAATTTGGTATTCAAGTCTGATCATTTTTTATTTCCACCAAATGGACATATGACTATCTGGTCTTGGTACCATCCATTTTTCTCCCTTCAATTATGATTTTGATCAAGGTGATTCCAGTAATGTGGCTTTATTAGAGATATAAGAAGGGATATGGGAGGAATCGATCTAGGTGCTGTAAGAATCTCTTTGCCAAGTCTTTTATTTATTTAAGTTCAATAGTCTCGCAGAAGGGGCAGGAGTGGTTAAGGCATTTACCTTGCATGCTACCTACCAAGATTTGATTCCCAGCTCTCGGTTTAGTTTTTCATGAACCACCAGGTGTGCTGATCCAGAAGGAAGTTCTGAGCACTGTTGGTGGTGAGTCCAAAAACAGATCAAACAAACAAAAATAGTCTTAGAGAAACATAGTAAATGACAATATTGAAAAGAGCCAACAAGTATATATTTCAAATGTTTCTTTACTACTTAAAATTGTTCTCAGAAACATCAAATTTGTCTTGTATCTCTAAAAAAATCTGTATGATGGACCCAGAGCAGTAATACATTTTATTACTTCTTCTATGTGTCTCCAGATTTGGCCCCAGCATGCCATGGTCCAAAGGGCACTTTCTCTTGTAGACTTGGAGGTCCCAGAGCACTCCAGGTGAGGCTAAGTAATTCCTGGCACTACAGAGCTGGATCCCTGCTGCATTTTGAACTCTTTTATTGAACTATCAGTTAGCTTGGCCCAGATTTAATGGGAGGGACCCCTGGGCCTTCTGAACATCACTTGATAATATCTTCTCCAAAATGTGAAATGGAAAAAAAAATAACAAAAGTAACAATTATTACATATAATGATATAAATGATTTTCTAAAGTAATAGTTATTTGTTAACTCTCAGTCTTTATGCAATAAATGAATATGGAAACAAGAATGGCCTTAAAATCTAAGTGTATTTATACTAGCAGATAACTAACATTATATTATTATTTGACAATATTAACGATTCCCATTCATGAACAGAGGATGTTTCCATTTTCTCTTGTCCGCTTTTATTTATTTTAGTAATCATTTATGGTTTCCTTTGTATAATTCTTTATTGTACAAGTCTATTTTTAATAAGTTTCTGTAAAGTTTAAGATTTTCTAGGTACTATATCATGTAATCTGTTTTGCTTCTTTTCAAATCCTACTTGGACATAGTCTATGATCTTTTTGATAAAGTATTGTATGTGGCTTGCAGTATTCTTGAGAATCTTTGAAGTCATGCTTATTATGGATATTATGGATATAGGTCAAGTTTCCTTTGTGACGTCTGTAAGCTTTTGATATTAATGTAATATTTGCCTCATAAAAGGCTGGAGAGATTCTTATTTTTTTTGAGATTTTTATTTCTTAACTTGCTAAAAGAAACTGAAAAGTATTGGAAGTATGTCTTCTTTAATGGTTCAGAAGAACTCACTAATAAACCCACTCTAGGCCTGGGTTCTTTATTTTGGGAAAGATTTTTGATTATTCTTTTGATTTACTTGATAGTAATTGGTCTGTTCAGGTTCTCTGTTTTCTCTGATTCAATCCTTGGAAATTATTGAACTTCAAGAATTCATCCATTTCTTTTATCTTCTACACTTTCATGGCATAAAGATTTTCAAAGCAATCCTTGGTAGTCTGACTTTCTGTGGTATTTACTGTGATTTCTTCCTTTTCATTTAGATTCATGTTACTCTTTGTTGGCTCATTTCTTTGGTTTATCTGATTTTGGACAATGCTCAGCTATGCTTATGGCATACTCCTGACTCGGTGTTCATTTGTGGCAGGGCAAGGGCACCAGATGAGATGCCACAAATAAGTTCTTAGATAGAACATGTAAAAACAAGAGCCCTTATCCACTATCTGGCCCCAACTTTCTTCTTTCAAAAATGACACCCTTCAATTCTATTCAGTCCAAAGCAAAGTGTAAGATATTATTTTTTCTAACAGCTTAGTATTATACTATTGTCTGTATAAATAAATATTTTATTCTTTGCATATCTGTTGTTTGGCACTTACATTGTCTTCAGATCTATTTGGAGTGAGTGATTAAAATTTGGGGTACTAATATTCTTCTGAATTTACTTTTTATGATCGTGGATAGTTACCCAAGAGTAGAAAATCTGGGTCAGATGCAAGTTCTATTTTTAATTTTTGAGAAGTCTCTACACCATTTCCTCATAAATACTGAGCCAGATAATAAGTTCTACCAACAATGAATCTCTCTTGAAAGTTAAGAAATCTTAAGAAATAGTTTTTTAATAACAATGCATTCAAAGAGGAGCGGGAGATGTTCAGCAGGTTGTGTTCAACTTGAGCATCTTTTAAATGGAATGTCTACAAAAGCCAGGGGCATCAGTGAACCCATCATGAAGAACGTTACTTTCCTCTTCAAGTGCATACAGTGACAGCCTAGTGCTGTCAAAGTTTATCTCTATAAGTGGCAAACAATTTGAAGAAAGAAAGAAATTTTATCTTGTTTGTAATCTAGACTGCCTTGTCCAATCTTGAACATACTACTCATCTCCCTGTACATCCATCGAGGCTGTGTGGTCTTCTTATGGTGTTGCTTAGACCTAAAGGCCTGATACCTACCTCATTATATTGCATTTACAGCATTCAAGCATACTAGGGATAGCTTCTCTTTTTCCCTTGACGCATGAATTATTACATTTCTTATGTTTTCTTATTTTATCTGATTTTATTCATATTCCCCAATCCTTCCTCTTACTATTGCCATCACAAATTTTGAGATCTCCAAAGATTGTTCTGCTCACATGGATAAACTGAGGGAATTGAAGATTTCACACTTATCATGGATCCAGAGATCTTAATAGCAGTGTTTTTAGGATTATATTTATTAAGGAGAAGAGGTGTTGGTAATGGGACTAGAGGTTTTACAACCACAAATAGAAGCCGTAGTCATTATTTTCCACTTCTCAATTTATATATCATTACTTCACATATAGTATAATTCAGAAATCTAAATTAATACCAGTGCATGGATTCATGCAGGATTCATGACATTCTTAATCCAAAGATATAGTATTACCCAACTTCATTTTTATTCTTTTTCTGATAACCGCTTTCACTTTTAGGAATATCTTTTAATCCTATACAAATTTTAGAATTGTTTTATCTATTTTTTAAAAAATTATATTGGTACTTTAATAAGGACTGACATATCAGTACATTGTTCTAAACATGATAGTCATTTTATTTCAAAATATTTTATTGGGCTGGAGGATAGCACAGCAGATAGGATATTTGTCTTTAATGCAGCCAACTTGGGTTTGATTCCTGGCAACCCATATGGCTTCAGAGCCTGCCAAGAGTACTTTCTAAACAAAGAGCCAACAGTAACACCTGAACACTATTAGGTGTGGACCCCAAATCAAAAAATATTTGATTGATTGATATACTTTGGTTTCCAGTGGCCATTTTAATGGCCATTTAGTAGACCCAATCCATGAGCACTGAATACCTTCCCATGTCTTTGTGTTGTCTATTTCTTTTAATAATATTGTCAATGTTTTTAATGCACAGACTTTTCATCACCTTGGTTACGTTTTTTAATTCCCATTTTAGCTCATTATGTAATCATTGATTATATCAGCAAATGGATTCATTGTATTGATTTTGTATCCTGTAACTTTATGCAATTTCACTACAACCACCAACTTCATGTCCGCTTTATTAGAATAGTAGAGGAATAGGATTAAATACATTGTTAGAGATAGTAGAAACATTTAAAATTGTTTAATACAATTAAACAATTAATACAGTTTAACTTTGATACATAGTTCAAGTAAATAGAACCCCATGAAAGTGACAATGCACAGAACCATATGTAGAGTAGAATAAACAAGCTCTTTTCAATAGTGGGTCTTTGAACAGACATCGGTTATATTTTTCTCTTGTCCAACTTCTTTTCTTTCCTTTCTGCTGAATTATTCAGCGTATGCCTGTCTGACATCTCTTGATTTTAGTGGTTTCCTGTACTATTTGGATTAATGTAAGTGACTTATTCTGAAATCATGATTGAGAAAGTTAAATTTCCTGAAATAGAATTTCTGACGTGAAACTACATATACTAGTCTCTTGATATATCTTGAGTCAGGTCCGGCTGTACCGCCATTAATTCATAAAATGATAGTAGCAATGCCCATGTATTTTGTAATTATTAAATAATATAAAAACAGAATAATTATACTTGTAGCTATGTTTAAAATAATGGTTTGTGGCATTCTCATGATAAATAAAAGTTTTGGACTAATAAGCAATTTACAGTTGATGAAAGTAACTCGAAAATTTCCTCATTAGTTAAATTAAAAATTAGCTATGTTGACTTCACCATCTACATAATGAACAGAAATTTCAATATTTTCATTTAAGGCAAATTATTTTAAAAACTAGAATTTTGAAAGCAAGTAGTTGATCTAAAGTTCATGGAGTGACTTTAGTCTTGTCTTGCATTAATAGTATTTTTCTTTTATTAAACATATAATTGAAGAGAGACTAATATTTGATTATTTGTAGATTTTATGTAATTAAAATACAAATGTAGAATTTTAGTGACTTTAAATTAGCACTTTTATGAAAAGGCTTCTATTGTGATAGAGAGAAAAATCTGGTAAATATGTTTTGATAATGATTAACCTAATTTCATAAAATATTTTGAATTAGCCTCTTGATTGATTTATAGTATACCATAACAAAAATTTTGAATTTTAAAACTTGCTTTTAATGACTCACTGTGAATTACTAAGTTACAAAGTTATTAATGTATTCATATACAAATTTCCAACAATCCCTTTACCAGTATCTACTTTCTAATGCTTATAATCTACATCTAGGAAGGAATATGTGATTAACATCCAAGTTTAGGTATCAGGAATTCTAAATTTTAAGGTACAAATATGTTTTAAAATGTATGACAGTGGTCTGCATGATAGTACAAAGGGTAAGATTTTTGTTTTGCACACAGCCAACCCTGGTTCAAATTGCAGCATCCTATATCGTCCCCCAAACACAGCCAGGAGTTATTCCTGAATGCAGAGCTAGGAATAATCCCTGAACATTTGTTTGGTGTGCCAAACCTTCCACTTTTCTGATCATGTTTTCTGTTTCTGTTCTCTTAAAAGTAAGTTGAGAATGACATAATTTTAATATCTGTAAAGATCTTTTATATTTAGCAAATGAGCTATAAAAATAAAAATATAAATTATCAGATGTTTCGAAAGTTATATTATACAAAATAACATAAAAGATGAAAATTGTGATGTAAGTGCTAAATATAATTCTAGCTATTAATTTATATATTAAATTTAATCAGTTACAAACGAATTCTTGTTTGGGTTTCTGGCATACACTATATATGCCAGTGCCAATTCCGTCACCAATGTCTACTGTTCGCTACCAGAGCCCCAATTCTTCTCCAAAGTTTGAGGCTGCCACTATGATATGTACTTTAATTATACATTTTAGGCGTTATGATTTACAGTATTATTATTCACAGGTTTTTTATGTTTAACAGTTTACCACTTTTCAAAAAGCTTTCTCATTCTGAGAGACCATTTTTCTGTACCATTGTTGAAGTGTTTTAATCTCTGTCCTATCCCAGTTCCCCTCAAGAGGAAAGTTTCCCTCTAAAGACTTATTCTCATGATTTTTGTTTCTATTGATTTTGAGCACTTATTTTTTCCAACTATTATTATTTATATCTTGCATATGAGAAAGATCATTCTGTCTTTTTCTTCCTCCTTCTGACTAGCTACTTGCTGTAATTCTCTCTAGATTCATGTAGTACCAAATCGCATAAATAAAACCACATTAGGGGACAAGAGATAGCATGGAAGTAGGGTATTTGCCTTGCATGCAGAAGGATGGTGGTTCGAATCCTAGCATCTCACATGGTTCCCTGAGCATGCCAGCAGCGACTTTTGAGCATAAAGCCAGGAGGAACCCCTTAGGGCTGCCAGGTGTGACCCAAAAAAATAAAAACAAACACAAAAAACCTAACCCCCCAAAAAATCATTAGTGCTACATTGCAAATGAGTACTTCCATGTCACAGATGTCCTTTTAGATTTCACTGAGGTATGGCAAAATGTTATTCACACATCTAGTTTAGTCTTCTTTATTTTTTAATTTTTTATTATTTTTCTCACAAAATTATTTTGAAACATAGTGACAACGAATGAGGGGCACTCCCACCCCCAGTGCTGTCCTCCCTCCACCCCCGTTCCCAGCATGCAATCCCATATCTCCCTCCCTTTCCCCCTAGAAAACTAGTGCAACTGGTCTCCACTTTACAACTTGTTGTAGATTATCTATTCTGCTGTCATTTGAGATAAAAAGGCTAAGAAAAAAAGGAAGAAAAAAAATATGGCCCTAACTACCAAAAAAAGAAAGAAAAACATGCACCTGGCTAATAAGAAAAGAAAAAAAATCATCAAATAATAACCACAGGAGTGAAAGGGGAAGAGAAAGTTGGAGGAAAACAGTCAAAAACTAGCAAATCAAAACAAAACAAGAAAAAGAAGGGTGTGCTGAAGTGGCAGGGTTTGGCATTTTCTCCACTTTTTTTTTTTTTTTTTTTGCATAAGCACAGCAAGCATTGGGGAAGAATGGGAATTCCCGTGGCCTAAGAGATTCAGGGCTTCTCTGTCCTTGAAGCACACCATCATGGAATCAACCCCGGGTCCATAGATACTTATTACGCCATCCCAAGGGCTTTTAAAATGGTGCTAGGAAACTTTCCTCTCAGCTGTGGGTGAGAAAATGAGGCCACTGTGGACAGCGGTCTTGGCATTCATGCAGGTCCTAGGACAGGGTCTAGGTTAGTCTTTATGGTTCTAGAGGTTCTGTTCCATCATTATTGTTGTGTTCAGTCTTCTCTAACAGATGCTCTCTGTATTCATTCAGTCCCCAAGCCGAAGTATGGGATATTATGGATCTAAGGATTCTGCTTAGTCTCTGTTGTCCAAGTTTGGCCTCTGCAATAAGAAATCCTTTTTTTTTTTTTAAATAAGAGACCTGGTCCACAGTCTAGGGCAGGGTTCTCCTTATTGGTCCCAAGAAAAGTTCTGCCCAGTCGCAACTGTCAAAGTCAGTTTTCTGTACATGGTGCTCTTATTTTGGCAGTTCAAAGGACAGTACATCTTCTGATTTCCATCCAGTGTTAGGTGAGGTGATAGGACAACCTGGTATTGGGTCAAGTTGTCATTTCCTCATTGTCATATCATAACTGGTACAAGTTGGTGCCAGAGTTGTGTTATAATTCTCCCAATGGAGTTGGTTCTTGGTGTTGTTGCCCGGAGTTGTATCAGTTCTACATCTGGGATCTGGGCTTTGGGGTTGAACTAACACTGTTCAATCTACTGGTTGTATTCACATGACACATGTCCAAGATGGGAGGCACTCTTGTGTTATAAACAGTGTGAGGTCTTATCCCTAGAAGATAAGATGTTATTTCTGTGTCTATGCTTTCCCCTTATTTACTGTGCCCATACAAAGACATATGGTTTCATATTGGGTTGCTGGTGCTATTCTGGGTAAGGATGACAGGTTATACTCACAGTCTCATGGTCTGTTTTTGATCTGCCCTTTTATCCCAGGCAAGGCTTTTTGTACCAAGCAGCACCAAAAATGGTACGGATAGCAAAAATATGTATACATTAAAATAGAACAGATAAATAAAACAGGGTTTTAAAAAAAGAAAGGTATTTGAAGAAAACAAGTGATAGTTGAGTTTGAGAAGTGTTTTGAGGCATTACAGAATCCTATGTTGTCCTTCAATGAGTGGTTTTGCTGAAGCTGGTTCCGGTATCATGCAACAGTCCATAGTTTGATGAGGACGAGAAGGGCCTCCACGCATGAATCAGCGGGCGTGTTGGTTGTAGTTCTTTGTTAGGCATGAGATGGGGACCGAGAGGGTGTCTTTCACTGAGGAGCTGGATGGTGGTCTTTTGGGGCAGAAGGTCAGTCTTGGTGTCTACCCAGTTAGGAACTGAGGGTAAAGAGGGTTAAATAAGAGGAAGATAATGGATCAGGGTTGGGAGATGAGGGGGTAGGAGAGACACAGGGGTAGGGAAGAGGCAATACATGATAGAGACAATATACAATATATAGATTAACTGTTTATGTTTTAATCTTGGAGTCAGTATGGAAAGCCACGTTCACAAAAAGACTAGATATTAAAGGTCTATTTGAGTGTTTTCATCCAAATCTTGGGCATCCTGTTTCCATTCCTAGGAAGAGTCTAGGATAAGAAGCATTTTTGTATAATGCTTAAAAATGCGCTCATGCGGTTTTGAAAGTTAGTATTAGTAAGGAATAATACAGGGGGTCCAGTATGCATAGGGGAGGCATTTCCCTCCTCCCCCCGCCCCCCAGGGCCTGAGCTGCCAGGCCCGGCTGTGAAGGCCTGTCTAGCATGGGGGGATCTCAGTCTCCTGGACTACGTGATCAGTCCAGGAGTCTGCCCAGAGACCCTGACATACCAGAAAAAGAGGGACAGGATTCCTGACATGTGTGCACTTCTGGGTCCATCTGCAGTTTGAAAATGCATCTCCCTCTCCAGTTTGAAAATGCATAGGGGAGGGGTTTCCCTCCTCCCCCGCCCCCAGGGCCCGAGTTGCTTCTTCTTGTGTTTTTCTTTCTTTAGATTGCAGAAATTCTTTCCTTTATCACTACTACCAATATAAAACCTATATGTAACACCTTTAAAATTGTATGTAGATGAGATTGTTTATTATATTTTACTTTAAATGGATAGTCTATAAAGAGATAAGTATATTTAACTCGAAAGAAATAAACCACTCATATTTAGTGGAGTAGGTAAAAAGTATTTAGTAAGAAAATATCATCCCAGTACTTGATAGTAGTGTGAGATATCATTTACATGAAGATATTTTCACCATCTCTTTATTATAAATAATATGAATTATCATTGCTAATTAAATATTAGAGAAGCTTACAAAAAGTTTTTACTCCTAAATAGGATTAATACTCTATAAATGGTCAACTATTTTTCAAAGAAAACATACTCTTTAAAATTTGATAAAATTAGTAAATACTATTTTTTAATTTCCATTACCTTCTCCAATTTTATACATAAAGAGCATATGCAAACAAACTAAAAAATTATTTCCCATAGAAAGGGTCTGGTAAAATCTTTTATCCTTTACCTTTGTTTTCTATGCTTCACATATTTGTTGTACATATTTCTACCATCTCCATCCTGATATTAAAGAATAACAGTAAGCCTAGTTCTGATTTATAGTGTCTGTACATGACTCCCAATGAGAGCAGCTGAGGGCAGCTGCCTGACAGAAGACAGCACTTCCAGTAGAAAACATAAGCAACAACAGTTGACCAAACCCTACTGAAAGCTAGTGAAAAAGAGAAACAGTCATTGTCACTAATATAGTCAGCTCATTGGTTGTCATGTCTTCCTGCTGTCTATTTCCTTTTTTCTCTCTTTCTAGTCTTTCAGCCACTCTAAGGAATTGAGAAAGGAGGAACTCACCAGGGGAGAAAGATTAGAAAAGATTGACATTCCATTTCTCAATATTTGCGGGGTCACTACACATTCTGACATGGATTTATTTTTTCATCACAGTTAGCCACTAAAGACAGAAATGCTCCTTGTTTTAAGAAAATCCAAGTGACATTAGAATCTGTGAAATTTATTTGACATCAGAACACTACTCAGCCCCCTTAAAAACACCATTAACATAACATCCACGTCTAGATTTAGTGTTCTATATAATA
>PVKC010024494.1:0-15000 GCA_004027635.1 Crocidura indochinensis | reverse complement strand
TTTTTCCCTTTTATCTTCTTTTTTTCCCATAATTTTTCTGTCCTTACCTTCTATCCACAAGATTTCTTTAGACTTTTCAAGTCTGCTATTTCTGCTACAGTGCTGTAGATTTTAAGAGCCCTTTTATATTTCTAAAAATCTTCTGTTTATAGTTTTCTATTCTTTTTGGATACAATCCACAGATACATACCTTTTGATATATTCTAAGTATATTAACAATATCTCCCACCTTGCTTTGCCCTGCCTAATTTCTCTTTTATCCTTGATCATATATCTTGGCTACTATATGATGTTTAAATGTAGGGTACTGATTACTGATTAAAAGCTCTGGGCATGTGACTTGGAAATTAGTATTTGAGTTTCAGCTTTTAAAAAATTGTAGTGTAATTTTTAGCATTATTGTATTTGTAATAATGACACAGACAAGTAAGATTCTTTGTTTTGTTTTTTTTTTAAGTAAGATCCATAGTCATCAGTGCTTGGCCTAGTGATATGGTACTGATGGTTGAGTAGTTGGGCTTAGTTCTGGGTGGTGGAGACCACCAGAGCCACCCTTATAGTGCACAGAGGCACTCCCATTGGTGCTGGAGGTGGTGGGGGATAGTGGTTATGGTGTGGAGATTGAATTTAAAGTTTGAACTTGCAAAGCAAAAAACTTTTTAGCCATGATCCCAACAGTTTTTGACAAAAAAATATAACTTTCAGTAGCCAATACCCTAATCAAGGAAAATAATTTAAACATTGTGATTACAAACATGACTGTAGTTGAGTTTTGGTCACAAAAAGAACACTTCCCTTCACCAGAACAACACTCCCACCACCAATTCACCCCATAGACCTCCACCCACGTCACCTGCCTGTATTCAACACAGGCATTCTACTTCTCTCATTAACATGGTCATGGTAGTTGTTAGTGTTCTAACTGCACCCACCCCTCCTTGAGGTGAGCTTCATATTGTGAGCCAGTTCTTCTGGCCCTCATCTCTGGGCATTATTACAATAATGTGGAAAAGAATATGTTAAATCAGACTGGAAAACTTTCACATGTCCTTGTTGACCTCTGTTCCGAATTACTCTTTCACTTAAAGAGGCAACCGATTTTAGAATTTAAATATTTAAGGGACTGGGCCCACAACCAATAGTACCTTGCACTTACTCCTGGCTCTGTGCTCAGGGATCACTCCTAACAGGGCTTAGGAACCATATACCACGTGGTGCCAGGGATCAAACCCCAATTGTTCCTTGCAAGCAAACATCCTACCCATTGTATTATTGTTCCAGCTCCATCAGCCACTTAATTTACCCTAGGGGTAGTTTTGCCTATTTTTGTACTTCATAGAATTAGAATTAACAGGATCTAATCCTTTCTTGTTGTTTTTGAGCTACACCCCAGGTTTACTCCAGTCTCTGCCCTTAAGAATTACTCCTGGGGGCCAGGCGGTGGCACTGGTGCCTGTGCTAACCTAGGAAGGACCATGATTCCATCCCCCGGTTCCCCATGTGGTCCCCCGTGCCTGCCAGGAGCGACTTCTGAGCAAATAGCCAGGAGTAACCCCTGAGCGTCACCGGGTGTGGCCCAAAAACCAAAAAAAAAAAAAAGAATTACTCCTGGTGAGTTTCTGTGACCATATGGGATTCCGGAGATTGAGCCCAGGTCTACCATTGCAAGGCAAGCATTCTCCCTGATATATACTATCTCTCCAGTCGAAGATCTGTTCCTTTATGCTTTGCTGCTTTTCCCTAACAAGAGAGTGAGATCCTTCACAATGTGCACATGTGAGACTAGATGGAATGTTACTTCATTGTACAGATATCCACAGTATATTTATTTATTTTTTTGTAAACAACATTGGGGCTGTTTTCCATTGAAATAGGAATTCCAACCAAAAAAAATAAAAAATGAGTAAGGGGTCCGGGAGATAGCATGGAGGTAAGGCTTTTGCCTTTCATGCAAAGGGTCATCGGTTCGAATCCCGGTGCCCCATATGGTCCCCTGTGCCTGCCAAGAGCAATTTCTGAGCATGGAGCCAGGAGTAACCCCTGAGCACTGCCGGGTGTGACCCAAAAACAAAACAAAACAAACAAAAAAAAAGAAATAGGAATTCCTAGTATGAATAAAGCCACTACAATAAATTCTTAAGGGGGCCGGGCGGTGGCGCTGCAGGTAAGGTGCCTGCCTTACCGCACTAGCCTTGGACGGACCACGGTTCGATCCCCCGGTTCCCATATGGTCCCCCGTGCCTGCCAGGAGCGACTTCTGAGCGCATAGCCTGGAGTAACCCCTGAGCGTCACTGGGTGTGGCCCAAAAACCAAAAAAAATAAATAAATAAATAAATTCTTAAACAAGTTTTTCAGACATATGCTTTCATTTTTTCTTGGGTAAGTACCTCAGTAGAATTTGTAGGTCTAAGGATAGGCAGATGTTTTAAGTTTATAAAATTGGCTAAAAGTTCCCTAATAGTACATGTAGGGGTAAGGTGGGGAAGAGGGAGATTTGGGATATTGGTGATGGGAATGTTGCACCGGTGAAGGGGGTGTTCTTTACATGATTGAAACCCAACTACAATCATATTTGTAATCAAGTTGTTTAAATAAAGATATTAATTAATTAAAAAAAAAGAAAAAAGTTCCCTAATAGTACTACATTTTACTCATCAGCACAGTGAAGACCATTTCTTATTCTGGATCACATTTGTCTTTTAAATTTCAGCCCCGTATGCTTTTTATTTACATTTCTTGGATGACTATTAATCAGCACCTTTCCTGGTACTCATTATAAAGCTTGTTCAGCTATTTTTGCCTGTTCTTCATTGCTTTTAAAATTATTGGTTAATTTTTTCTGGATATGTACAGCTGTATCACTCTTCCATATTCCCAATATAACTAAAGCCCAGATCCTTGTTCCCCCATTACTTCCCTTTCTCATCTTCTACCTTCCCACCTTGGTCCTAGGCTGAGGTCAAACTACAGATAAATGTTTTGTCTTTGTTCTTCTGGCTTACTTCATTCAACATGATGTCTTCTACTTCCAAACAGATTGCAGCAAATTGCATGAGTCCATCATTCCTCACAGCTGCATAAGATTTTATTTTGTATTTGTACCACATATTCATAATTCATTCATCTTTCGTTGGACACCTCAGCTGATTTCATATCTTAGCTGTTGTACTCATTCAGCAGTGAATAATGTCATGCATATGTCCTTTTGAATGAACATATTTCAGTCCTAAATGTGGAAACTGTAAAAGTGGAACTGCTGGGTCATCTGGCAGCTCAATTTTTGAGTTTATTGAGAACTCTGCATACCATTTTCCACAGGAATTGAGCTAAACATTTCCACCAGCAATGGATAAGAGTTTCATTTAACCACATCCTTGACAGCACAGATTGTTCCTACTGTTTTTGATATGTACCTTCTCACTGGTGTGAAATTATATCTCATTGTAGTCTTGATTTGGATTTCTCTAATGATAAATGAAGCTGAGCACTTTTTTTTTTTTTTTTTTTTTTTGGTTTTGGGCCACATCTGTTAACCCTCAGGGGTTACTCCTGGCTATGCTCTCAGAAATTACTCCTGGCTTGGGGGACCATATGGGCCACCGAGGGAATGGAACAATGGTCTGTTCTAGGCTAGTGTGGGCAAGGCAGACACCTCACCACTTGCACCACCACTTCGGCCCTGGATTTTCCTTCCTGATCAGTCCAGCTACTTTCTTTTTATAGGGTAGTTTAGTACATTGACATTGAGAGAGATTATTGGTATAAAGCTTTGTGTTGCCATTTTTGTTTGTGTGTCTGAAATCTAGTTATTTTTGCAAGAGCCTATTTGTCTTTTATAGGTAGTCTTTCAGTATTTCTGCAAGATTGCTTTAGCTATCACAAATGCTGCCAGTCCTTGTTTATCTGAAGATTCTTATCCCTTCCTAAAGTCTAAATGATAGCTTTGCATGGTAATGGATTTTAGGCTAGAAGATCTTTTTAAATTCAATTCTTTGAATATGGCATTCCACTCTTTCCTGGCATATAAGATATCATATGGAAGGTCTATTGCTATTCTTACATTATTTTTATTTGACAATTTTCTTTTCTCACTGTTTTAAATAGTCTTGATTTTACTATTATGATTTTAACATTATGTGTCTTGGTGGGGTTTTTTTTGTTTGTTTTGTCTGTTTTGTTTGCTCTTTGCACCTTTGCTCTTGAATCTGTGCAAGAGCCTCTCCAAAGATCAGGGAAATTCTTCCACCAGCTGTTCTTTCCCTTTCTCTTAATCCTCTCCTATGGTATTCTTATGATTTAATGATTATTCCTCTTCCCTGTTATCTGCTTCAGATCTTAAATTCTCTTCCATTCATTTACTTTTCTTATCCTTTGTCCGTGATGGCAGCAATTTTGTATTCAATATTACTGATATTTCATTTTGAATTCATAACTGTGGCTTACTATTGTATTTTTTTAACTCTTTTAGTTCCATTTCTATAGGCTCCTTAATACCTCAGATTGTTCATCTTTGAGTTGGTTGAAGTTTTCTTCCAGTGATTGCTTTATTTCCATGTCCATCACAGCATGCATGGAGTTAAGTACCTCATTGAAGAGGACTGAAGCATTCTTTGAACATGCTGGTTTGTGGGAATTTCTGTCTACCAGAGCAAATGAATCCCTTTGTTTTCCAGTTCTTAAAGATTTATGAGTGTAGGGGCCAGAGCAATAATGCAGCAGTAGGGCATTGCCTTTCATGCGGCTGATCCTGTATGGACCTCGGTTCCATCCCTGGTGTCACATATGGTCCCCCAAGTCAAGAGTGATTTTTGATTGCATAGCCAGGAGTAACCCCTGAGCATCACCAAACTGGGTGTGGCCCAAAAATTAAAAATAAAAATAAAAAAGATTTATGAGTGTTGCAATTTGAACTTCAGATTTCCCTTATTTGAGATTTTATCTAATTCGTTATTTTTCAGCAAGTGGTTGCACCTTATGATCTGTTAATCTAACATTTTTTTGCCCTTACCATGCTATTTTAGTGGTCATGCAGATGATTAATATTCTGTTTGCATAGTAGGGTTATTACAGAGGTATTTGAGGAAATATATCATAACCAACAATCCTTTAGAGTTGGAGTTAAAGGAGGTGGAATTTTAACGTGTGTATGTGGTGGTAGCTTCACAGACCCATGGTCCATAGGACACAGAAAAAGGTCACAATGCAGGGCGAATGGGGCTGAAAGCATTGATACACTTAGATGATGAAAAAGGCCAGCATCAGTATTATGGATCCTGGGTCTGTAGTGGTATGTTCTGGCTTCCAAAGCTGGGCAGTGGAGGCAGAACTTTCATATTCTACAGAACAAAACAAGAAGGTTTTTTTCTTGTTCAACAAGCATTTTCTTTTTAAATAAAATAAGAAATCATTGATCATTGTCATGCTATGGTTTCAAGACAGTTTCTTACTTTCTTCTAAATGCTATCCTCTGGCCCTTCTTTTTATTTCTTGAAGCAATGTTTTATAGTTTTTTTATATAGATTCTTCACTTCTTTAGTTAACTTGACTCTAAGGTATTTGAATTTCTGTGGTGTTATTGTGAAAGAGATTTTTTAACTGTTTATTTCTTTTTTATCATTTGTATATAAGGCCATTGATAGTTGTACATTATTTTGTTACCTGCTGCTTTGCTATATGAATTTGTTATTTCTGGGAGCATTTTGGTAGTCTTTAGGATTTTCTAAGTGTAGTATGTCATTTATAAGCAGTGAGATCTTGACTTCTTCCTTTCCTATCTGGATGCCCTTGATATCTTTTCCTTGCCTAATTGCTATTGCAAGTACTTCCAGTACTATATTGAATAGGAGTACAGAGAGAGGGCAGCCTTGACTTGTGCCAGTCTTAGGGGAGAGACTTTCAGTTTTTCCCCATTGAGTATAATATTTGCCATGGGCTTGTGATAAATGGCTTTGACTATATTGAGAAAAGTTCTTCCATTCCCATCTTGAGAGGTTTTTAGCATTAAATGGGTGTTGGCCATTATCAAATGCTTTCTCGGCTTCTATTGATATGATCATATGGTTTTAAATTTTCTTTTTGTTGGTGTGGTGTATTATGTTGATTGATTTGCATATGATGAACCATCCTTGCAACTCTGGAGTAAATCTTGGTCATGGTGTATGACTTTCTTGGTGAGGTATTGAATCCTATTTGCTAGGATCTTTGCACAGCCACGTGCAAGGTAAACACCCTAATGCTGCACCACCGCTCCAGCCCCAGGAGTGTGATTTCTCCCTGTTGTACATATCTCTTAATTATTAGGAAATGTCCATTCTTGTTTCATAACTTTTTAAGTCTAAAGTCTGTGTCATCTGTGATAAGCATGGCTATTCCATTCTTTTTAAGGGAGTTCTTTGTTTGAATGATTATCCTCCAACCTTTGAATTTGAGTCTATGTTTATTCGAACTATTCTAGTGTTTCTTGTAGGCAGCAAAATGTTGGATTCAGCTCTTTGATCCATTTTGTCACTCTGTGTCTCTTTTTTTTTTTTTTTTTTTTTTTTTTTTTTTTTTTTTTTTTTTTTTTTTGGTTTTTGGGTCACTCCCGGCAGTGCTCAGGGGTTACTCCTGGCTCCATGCTCAGAAACTGCTCCTGGCAGGCATGGGGGACCATATGGGGCACCGGGCAGGATACGAACCGATGACCTTTTGCATGAAAGGCAAACGCCTTACCTCCATGCTATCTCCCGGGCCCCTACTCTGTGTCTCTTAACAGGTGCATTTAGTCTATTGATGTTGAGAGACATGATTGTAATTGGATTTAGTGTCCTCTTTTGGTAGGAGTTTGGTATGTCTTGTCATGTCTTATTTTAAATTAGATCTTTCAGTTTATCCTTTAAGGTTAGTTGTTTTTTTTTGTTTGTTTGTTTGTTTTTGGTAGGGGAGTTTGGTTTTTGGACCACACGTAGTGGCGCTCAGGGGTTACTCCTGGCTATATGCTCCTGGCAGGCATGGGGGACCATATGGGACCATATAGGATTCGAACCAACCACCTTAGGTCCTGGATCGGTTGCTTGCAAGGCAAACACTGCTGTGCTAGCTCTCTGGCCACTTAAGCCTAGTTCTAAGTCTGTATAGTTCCTAAGCTGTTGTTCATCCATGAAACTGTATCTTTCCTTCAAACTTGAATGTAATCTGACTGGGTGAAGTACTCTTGGTGATGCTTTCATTTTATTGAGTTTTGTCACTATATTCCACCACTGCGTTCAGGTTCTTATGACAAGTCTGCAATAAATCTTAATGATTGTCCTTTGAATATAATTTCTCTTTTTGATCTTGTTGCTTTCAGTATTCCATCCCAATCTATGAGGTTTGTCATTTTGTTTAGGATGTGTCTTGGGGTGCTTTTCTTTGGATCTCTTTTGGCTGGTACTCTTTGGGCATGTAGGATTTAGTTGCATGCACTCTAACTCTGGGAGTTTATCTGCGATGATGTCCTTGCTTATTGAAACTTCATGGGGTTTTCTTCCTGGATCTCTGGGACTCCAATGATTCTTATGTTTCTGTTGAATTTATCAAAGATTTCTAGTTTTGTCTGTTTTCATTCTTTGAAGACTTTTCCCATTGTCTGATCATTTGCTTTGAGGTTCTTTTCCAGCCTCTTCTGTTATATGGAGTTGTCATACATCTCATCTTTCAACTCACTGATTCTGTCTTCTGCTGCTGTTACTCTGTTGGAGAAGTTTCTAGTGAGGTTTTCATTTCCCCTACCAATATTTTCAGCCCTGTTATTTCAGTTTGAAGTTTTCTTTTTTTTTAAATTAATTTATTTAAAGAAAATGCATTACATAGTTAACATAAATGATACTATACATTTTAGGGAGACCAAAAGCAACTTTTTTTTTTTTTTTTGGTTTTTGGGTCACACCCGGCAGTGCTCAGGGGTTACTCCTGGCTCCATGCTCAGAAATTGCTCCTGGCAGGCATGGGGGAACATTGGGGCACCGGGATTCGAACCGATGACCTTTTGCATGAAAGGCAAACGCCTTACCTCCATGCTATCTCCTGGGCCCCCAAAAGCAACATTTTTTAAATAAAATAGAAAATTGAAAGAAAAACTAAAGAGATGAAAGAAAAAGGAAAGAATATTTTTGAAAATTATTGATTCACAGTGAATTCATTGAAGCACCAGCAGAAAGTTTAGTAAGCTCTTTTTTTAAAAAATATAAAAGGATGAGTTAAAAAAAATACAATAATAACGGTGTGAGGGTGGCAATTGTTGTTTGTATTGGCCCAGCAAAATATGGGTAAAATGAAAGGAGAAAAAAAATGCCTTATCCTAAATACAAAGATACCTTACCCCTGAAGTTTTCTGGCATAAGACTGACTCTGGGTTCCAGGCATACTAGGTTGTCTGACCCCTTAGTCATTATCTGTGGTCATGGTGAAATTTAGTTTGAAGTTTTCTAATTTCAACTCTTAAGTTTTCTTGATTCTTATTTGTGGTACGTTAAGTTCGTTCCATGCTTTCTTTGAGTTCTATAAACATCTTCCTTATTTCTTCTCTAAAGTCCTTGTCTGAGAGGGTAAATAGGCAGTTGGTATTTTTCGGGTCATCAGAGCTACCATCTTCATTCTCTAAGAATTGGGGGACCCTGTGTTTTCCCAAGTTGTGATTGTAGTCTGATATTTTCTATGTCCTGTGCAGGCGTTTCTTGAGTAGGAGGAGCCTGCAAATATAGAGCAAAACGAAGTCCATGGCTTTGATTTGGATTCTGTTTCTCACCTGAGTGCTGCTGATGTGACTTAGGCTCCAAAAGCCTCCCGCATCAACATCCTCTGGGTCTGCCTCCTACAGCTTTGTTGCTCTTATGCAGGTTCAGTTGTTCTTGGTTCCCAGTTCTCACCTGGGTGCTGCTATTGTGCTTTTTGGCTCCAAAAGCCTCTGGGTCTGCCTCCTCCAACTTTGTTGCTCTTATGCTGGTTCAGCTGCTCTTCAGAGAAGAGCTTTCTGATCTTATATCCCAGACGAGAACAGATTGTCGTGTCCTAGAGCTGCGTTTGAGAACAGAGCCATGAATCTTATCACTCTTCTTTTAGCCTTTACGTTGATCCTCCTGTTTAGAGGGATTCTACATCTTCAGTTCTTATTTCCATATCCTAGTCAAGAGACCCTTCCAGAGAATAAGCTGCCAGACTTCTATCTTTGGTCAGAGACAGATATCTAATTAGGTGAAGTAGGGAAAATACTTCACACTCAACTTCTCAAATAGCATTTGTTATGTCTACATCTGCTTCAAAACCTAGAAATCTTGGGACTGGAGAGATAGCACAGCGGTAAGGCATATGTCTTGCAAGCAGCAGTTCCAGTACAGACGGTGGTTTGAATCCCGGCATTCCAGATGGTCCCCTGAGCCTGCCAGGATGATTTGAGTGCAGAGCCAGGAGTAGTTCCTGAGCACCTCCGGGTATGACTCCCCCCCCCCAAAAAAAAAACCCACAAAAAGACAAACAAACCCCTAGAAATCTTTAGTCATCAATACAAGTTGTGTTGGGTCTCATTTTGGGTCTTGTTGAACTTGATTTTCTTATTCCAGCTCTTAGCACTTTTCTCTTTCAGTTCTCAAGCACTGTGTTTTTTTTTCTTACTAGGTTTATGTCTCACACAACTATTGCTGTGTTTGTGGGAGGATTAAAATTAGTTTTAAGTAGTCTTCTCTCTTTAGTTGTTTTGTCATCCATTATTCTTTGAAAAATGTACCTAGGCCTAGCATACTTCTTCAGGTTTATCTAAAGCTTTGAAGTTAACATGGAGTCAGCAGTACTCAATCATCTGGATGCTTGCTGGAAATGTAGACTCTGTCTTCATTGGTTCATCTGAATAGGAATCAGCATTTTGATATTCCAGAGGATTGATATCGACATTAACATCAGAGAAAACTGGTTTGAATTATTTCACTTCCCTTGCCATGATTTGTCCTTCCCTTTGGGGCAGTTCAGACTGCTCAATAATATGAAAGAATATTTTCTTGTATTTGACCTTAATTATAAATTTTTCTTTTCCCTTAGAATTTCTGCCAACCAGTTAGCAGACAAGGTAGAGATGGCGGTTTTTGAAAATTTGAAGCCTCTCCTGGTTAAGGCCCAGGTAATCTAGTTCATTTCATTTGTTTATCTTGAGGAGTACTAGACTACAAAGAAATTTGCAGAATACAAAGAGTTGCTACTAAGGTCATACTGATCCCTTATAGGACTGAATATATATATATATATATATATATTGGAAGCTGAATGTTACTGATCTGTTGTGCTTCCTGAGTGCTGTGCAGCTAGACTCCTTTGGGGTAATCCCTCTCCCATAAATCCTCAGATTATTTTATGTTGTGGATGAAGGATTATAAAAAAGGAGAAAAGTCCTCCTTTTGAGAAAAGAGATTTTAGCCTGAGATTGAATTTACATTGTCATGTCCATTCTGAATCAGGTACAACTGTTGGTAAGTGTTCACTAAGCTATTTGTTGTAGCACTTCATTAACTGCTTCCACTCAGCTGCTATGCTCTTTTTTTTGTTTGTTTGTTTGTTTTGGGGTTTTTTGGGTCACACCCGGCGTCACTTGGGTTATTCCTGGCTCTGCTCTCAGAAATCACTCTTGGCAGGCTCGGGGGGACTATACAGTATGCCGGGAATCAAGGCAGGGTTTGTCCAGGGTTGGACAAATACAAGGCAGACGCCCTACGGCTGTGCTATCTTGCTCCAGCTCACAGCTGCTGTACTCTTTCACCTCCGTGCTTGGAAAGACTGACCATGTCTCTAGAGAAAAGGCATTAGGGCAGCCTCTGTACCATTCATTACTGTGAGGTGGAGGGGTGTTTTGGGGTCAAACCCAGTGACATTTAGGGGTTCTCCTGGCTCTGCACTCAGGAATCACTCCTGCCTGGGACCATATGGTGTGCTGGGGATTGAACCCAGTTTAACTGCATACAATGCAAATATCCTACACACCACTGTACTGTCTCTTCAGAACCTCCTTTTTCACCTGTTTTTAATTATTTTTTAAATTGTGTTATTGAGGTAACATGGTTTACAATTGTATTGTTACTACTAATGCTTTTGTTGTACAAAGTTGCAATATCATCACCACCACCCAAAATGGTAAAAATCCTCTAGTGCTGGCCTTATGTCACTTCTAGTCTTTGTAAACCCTCCTTGCCAGTCCCTTACTATCTTCTTTAGTTTGGTTTTGTTTGTCCCTACCTGCTATAAAGATTATTCATTTTTTGTTTCAGTTTGTCTTTGATTTTTTTGTTTGTTTTTTGTTTTGGGGTCACAACCTGCAGCGCTCAGGGGTTACTCCTGGCTCCATGCTCAGAAATTGCTTCTGACAGGCTCGGGGGACCATATGGAATGCCGGGATTCAAACCAATGACCTTCTGCATGAAAGGCAATCACCTTATCTCCATGTTATCTCTCTGGCCTGTCTGATTTTTTTTTACTGTAAGATGACACCTAACAATCCAAAACATAAAGGCATTTCCCATCTTCTTCTTTCCCATAATCTCTTCCTTTGATATGTAAAAGTCCACCTGGATCTTTTTCCACCCTATCCCTGTCTAGTGGGATAGATATTGGTTTAATAAAGAGGCAGTCTGGCTTATGGCTCAGAGAGTAGCAGACTGGCTCCTGATTGGCTTGGTTTATTAATCTTTTGCACTACCCTGCTTCTTTAGATCCTTCTTCCTGGGGTTGGAGATACAGTGATCTCACAAACTGTGGGGATTTATTTTACATTTTACCTTCCCTTATTTTCTCAGGTTTGCACTTCAATTTTTATATTTATGTTTCATAAATATAAATAGTGGTTTGCTTTGCCCTTCTCTCTAGGATTGAGCTCCTTAGCTCTAAATTCGACCAACTGTCAGTGGTCCATAGGTACACAGAGATTGTGGTTGGAGTCTTCCATGAGTTTTTTAACAAAACTCTTTGGAAGATTCCATGTTTAATTCATGTTTGTTGCTTTTTTTGTTTTGGGGTTATACCTGGCAGTGCTCCGGGGTATTTTTAGCTCTGCACTCAGAAATCACTCCTGGCAGGCATGGGAACCATATGGGATGCTGGGACTCAAACCTGGTCTGGCCCAGGTCAGCTGTGTGCAAGGCAAATGCCCTACAGCTGTGCTATCACTCTGGCACCTGGATAGTATATTCTAAAAGGGAATCTCTGAAGAAGCTGCCAAATGTCTATGCTTCTAATTTAAGAAATGTTAAATTATGAGAACAAATAGTCTACCCTCATTTTATCAATGAGGAGGTCATGGAACAGAGAGATTGAATAAAGGCACAAAAACACATGGCTACTCTGACGATGTTTACAGTATTGAAGGGAAAAAGCAAAAAAGCCTACTATATAGAGCTAAGGAATCATTCCAGACACTTCTGGTAGCAAAATTTATTTGCACTAATATGAGTTATAAAATTTGTAATTTGGGACTGTGCTTTTCTTTTTATTAGCAAGTCAACTCTTCTCTGGAAGTAGATACTCCTTTGAAAGATCAGCCATCAGTGGAGACATTAATAGCTTGTCCTACAGAGAAGGTATGTGCAGTGGGGAATAGATATGCTGGACAGGTACTGTCTTATTACATGTTTTCAATTTTAACAAAATGAAATGCAGTACTTTGCAAATACAACATTATCCTATTTAAGAGGGGTGGAAATTAATTATTCTTGTTTTTTTTTTTGGTTTTGGTTTTTTTTGGGCCACACCCGTTTGATGCTTAGGGGTTACTCCTGGCAAAGTGCTCAGAAATTGCCCCTGGCTTGGGAGACCATATGGAGACCATATCGAACCGTGGTCCCTCCTTGGCTAGCGCTTGCAAGGCAGACACCTTACCTCTTGTGCCACCTCACCGACACAAAATTAATTATTCTTACACTGTGTATTTAGTACTGTGCCTTAAATTACCACTGCAAACTGAAGTTTCTAGAGCCACAGGGTTTTTTTTTTTTTCAGGAACTCTTTTTCTCTCTTGATGACAGAATGTGGGTGCCCTGCATGATAAGAAATATTGATTGCCTGCGGCAGAAGAATGGCTGCCCTCATTTCCATTTGTTCAGGCCTAATTTTGATTATTATTGGCCTAATTTCCTTTATACTTAGGGCCTGATATTTAGTGTTAGAACTGACATGTTTTGAGTGCTTAATATGTGACAAATGTCTGACCTAGTAAAGAGAAAAGGTGGCCCAGGACAAAAGGAAACTGTTTGAGAAAACACCTATCTAATGTTTGTTCAGTCTTTTTGTGCTCTCCCTCTAAAGAGTTTAAAGTCTGATATCTGTGGGAATATAAAAAAAAATTAAAATTAAATTAATGGGATTGACCTACTTTATCTGGGGTTAGGATGGTAGAGTAGAAAGTACAAATTGGTATTTTGTTTTGTTTTGTTTTTTAAATATTTGTGGAGATTGAAAAAAAAGTGCTTTTGTGCCTTAAGAAAGTATAGAACAATGGCCGGAGAGAGGACATGGAGGTAGGGCATTTGCCTTGCATACAGAAGGACGGTTCGAATCCCAGCATTCCATAGGGTCCCCGAACCTGCCAGGAGCAATTTCTAAATGTAGAGCCAGTAGTAACCCCTGAGCATTGCCGGCTGTGACCCAAAAACAAAAAACAAAAAAAAGAAAGTATAGAACAAAACAGATACAATGGTTTCAAATACAGAAGGAAGTTGGAATAAAAGTCTACCAGCCTAATAATCCAAGAATGGGACCTGGAAGTACCTGGCAGTGCATAGGCGGGCATGCAGTGCCAAAGATCTTACACAAACTGCCATATTTGCAAGGCATGCATGCCACTATTTTGTGAGTAATTTCTCTCAAATAACAGGTTGCCATACTCAGTTTAGCAATGAAATTTTATTTACAGCATATTTTCATCGTGTTTATAATCATTTTTATTCATCAGTATTTGAGGCTAGTATATGTGCAAAGACATCATTTGAAAAAATATATATTCAAACGTTTGTGCTTTTTTTTTTTTTTTTTTTTTTTGGTTTTGGTTTTTGGGTCACACCCGGTGACGCTCGGGGGTTACTCCTGGCTATTCGCTCAGAAGTCGCTCCTGGCAGGCATGGGGGACCATATGGGGAACCGGGGGATCAAACCGCGGTCTGTCCTAGGTTAGCACAGGCACCTTATCTCCAGCGCCACCGCCCGGCCCCTACGCTTGTGCTTTTTTAATTGTTTGTCTTGGGTCACACTTGGCAATGCTGAGGACTTATTCCTGGAGCTGAACTCTACACTCCTGGCAGTGTGGTTAGGGGAACATGTGGGTACCAGGGATCAAACTCCAGTTGGCCGTGTGCAAAGCAAGCACTCTGACTCCTGTTTTGAGGGATTTGATTATTTTGTATATCAGAAATTATATTATTTGAGCAACTGATTATCTCTTTAAGTTTGGGGATTTCTTCATATTTTTAAGACCTTTACACACTTTTCCCTTGCTGTTGAAAGGGTTTTTTTTCCAAAAAGCTGTAAATGTTACTGAATGTCTTGCTTTGTACCAGCCACTGTGCTCTGTGTTCCCACATTCAAGTACTTATGTTCCTTATAACTCTAAAATGAAATATTTCTATGTTATCCCCACCCCAAAAAATAGATTACAAAAATATGACCCAGAGATGGGCCAGAGTGATAACACAGCAGGACCCTGGATGGACCTATGCTTGATACCCAGCTTTCTATATGGTCCCCTTAGCCTGCCAGGAGCAATTTCTGAGCTTAGAACCAGGAGTAATTCCTGAGCACCTCCGGGTGTGGTCCCAAAACAACAAAAATAAAATGATAATGATACATTAAGCTTCTCTGGGTTATACAGATTAAAGTTTCAAGACAAGTAGATCATGAACTTGTGATGGGTATGAGCGTTGTTTTCCTTTTCTTTTTTTTTTTGTTTTTTGGGTCACACCTGGCAGTGCTCAGGGGTTACTCCTGGCTCCATGCTCAGAAATTGCTCCTGGCAGGCA
>PVKC010024493.1:0-10419 GCA_004027635.1 Crocidura indochinensis | reverse complement strand
GACAACTGAATAAATACCCAATCTACAGCAAGCTGTAAAGTGAAGACCAGTTATACTAGTATTCTGGGGGGTGAGGGAGGGAGATATGGGATACATGCTGGGAACAGGGGTGGAGGGAGGACAACACTGGTGGTGGGAATGCCCTTCATTCATTGTCACTATGTACCATAAATAATTCTGTGAAAGACTTGTAATGCACTTCGGTCACAATAAAAATTTATTAAAAAAAATATACAATGGGAAAGAATTCTGATACTTTCAAGGTGGCAATAAAGTAGGAGCACTGCATATAAGACATTAATATTGAAATTATCATAAAAATAAAAACAAAATATCCCTGGCTGTAGTCTACCAATGTGCTAGGAAGTTCTGAATATGATTAACTATACCCAAACATAAGGAGCTTTATATAATTTATTCCTTTATAAGTGCAATCCAACTATTATCACAATCAACTTTCTGAGAACTGACAACTAAAGATATATAGTGTTCTAAGGGGCAATTGCTAAAGAAAATTTTCTAAGTTTCAGAACTTCAATTTTTGCTGTCTGAGTTTTCCATATTACTATCAACCTCTGTCCAGTTCTGAAATAACTTTCAAATCCAGGAACCTCTCAACTTTGCATCTTCCTGATAGAATACATTGAATGGAACTCCTTATATCAAGCAATGTGCTTAAAGAACTTGACCTCTAATCTACCTGGAGAAGCCTTAATTAGAGGCACTTATAAATTATTTAATATGATTTAGTACTTGCTGCAGAGAGTTCTGTCCAAAGCAATCACCCAACATTATTACTAAGGTTGCTAGAGTATGATACAAGTTTGAGTCAACTAAAGTCTGACCCAAAACGTACAGAAAGACATGAAGAATAACACACCCATATGCAGTTGCAAATACCATAACACAATATACACTGGGTCATAAACATCCATGTGTTGATATGGATGTGAAGACACTGGAACTTTCTTGAGTTGCTGGTGAGAATGAAAAAAGTTTCTTCCACTTTAAGTCTGACTGTTTAGAAAGCTAAACATAGTAACCCTATGACCTAATAATTTCATTTCATGGTATACTATTCAAGAAAAGATATATATATATATATCTACATAACAGCTTCTACCTAAATATTCATAGCCATAATATTTGTTATGTAGGCAATAAACAGAAACTGCTTAAATATAAGTTGAATAGGTTAAAAAAAGTGAGAGGTACATACACTGAAGTATTATTCACCTGAATTAAAATAAATAAATGCTACAACATTAGATGGCCCTTGAAAATGTTATGTTAAATAAGGGAATCTGGTATATCAATGCATATTTTGGATGAATATAGGCAAATTCACAAAGACAAGTTTATAAATGATGCCTAAAGCCCCCGGTACCCACCCCACAACCAGAAAACCCAGCAACCCACCTCTGCCACATTCCTGGCAGAAAAAAAGTCTAGACTCCTCCACCAAGCTCCAAAAGAAAATAATAGCCACCAATACTTCCCAGGTTATTCAGGCCTAGCTGATACCTCTGTGATATTCTCAAAACAAAGGAGAGCAAAGTCCTCTTTCTGCAGAAACCACAACGGACAAACACTTTCCCCTAACCCTCCAACAGAGATGACCCAGCGCAAAGAGTTGGCTTTTATCAAACCCCCAAGCCACAAGGTTTGTTGTGGATCTATAAATCCTGAAGCACGTGGCCACACTCTGCCATGCAACAACTCAATATCCCATACTGATGTCAGCCCAGAAGTATCACAGGAAATCTTGTGGGGATAGTTACACATAATCTACCAACCTCAGGGAGCCTAAACAGTAACAAGCACCAACTACAGCCTGGTAGAATTTTAGAAACTGACTTTAATAAAGCCTAGGAGAGATATAACAGTCATTCCAAACTGATCTGTGTTTATCTACGTTTTCATCATTTTGTGTTGTCACAAGCAATATGAAGTCAATTTGTCTGTGCTTACATGGAAACAGGCTATTGTGGTGGGTGGAATATTGAGGACATTGGTGGTGGGATTGGTGGTTGGATATTTACTGCCTGAAATGACTGTGTTATGAACAACTTGGTAAATTATGATGTTCTGACAAAAATTAGAAAGAAAAGATAATGGTGGCTAATAGGGGAAAATTGGAATCAGAATACAGAGGATCGATGAACATGGAGTTTCTTTTTGAAATAGGGACAAGAATTCTAAAATTTGATTACAATAATATTTTTACAACTAAAGTATACTAAAAGATACTGAACTGTAAACGTTAAAAATTCATGAAATTAAATTATAACTTATATAATTTAAAATTTATATAATTTAAAAATTCTAGAACTGATAAAAACAAACAGATACAGGTTTTAGATCTGTGACTACTTTCTTGGAGAAATAAATTAATAGAACTGTATAGTGGATTTTTACATAACTTTCTTTTATAGCAATAATCTTAATTTGAAGAAATACAGAACTGGATGCCATCACCTACATTTTGATACAGCAAGGATCGTACCAAAAATTGAAAAATGATACGTTGCTTTGTCAATTATATTTAATATCTTTACCTCTTTTTCCTTAAGCAAAGCTTCATGTTTTTCTTCAAGTCTTTTCATTTCAAATGCCAGTGTATCTGCTCTTTTGGATTCAGAAGAAAGCTTATTGTGCAGGTCCTGAACCTTTTGTGAAAAAAGTTAGAGTTAAAAAGCCAACAGAAAATACTGAGTTTTTCTAAGTTAGAAGACTGAATAGAAATAACAATATATAAATATAGTCTATCCATAAGCCAAGCATGTAGATGTGAGTTAATACAAAATTTAAGTTACCCAAATTGTAATACTGGTAGCTTTTTTTTGGGAGGGGGCCATACTTGGTGGTGCTAAGGGTTTAGTTCTCACTCTTTGCTCAATGATCTCACTCCTGGTAGTGACTCAGGGGATCATGTGTGGTGCTGGGGATTGACAGGATCAACTGTGTGCAAAGCAAGCACTATAACCACTAAAATATCTCTCTGGCAAATTATTTAAATTGTTAGAAAAACAGCAAAACACAGTAACTTAGGCTATTTGCATTTTAACATCAGTTACTAGAAATGCTACTAGACACCCAAAATACACAAGCTCAGAGAAGACTAAAAATTTAAATGACCTAGAACCTAGATAATTCAAACTAAATTATTAACCTTTCAACTGAAATGGCAGAGAACAAAAAAAATTGTGTTTAAGGTCTTGCGAGCAATGTTTCACTTTTATATCATATTAAAGAATCAAATGGAAAACTAAAACGTGATCACTCTACCTTATCAATTTAAAATATTTATTTTTGTTTTGTTTTTAAGCTCACACAGAGGGTTATTCTTGACAGTGTTTGGGGTGATAGCAGGCACCAATCAGAGGACTATGCAGTGACAGGAATCATACCTATGGGACTGCTCCCGCATACAAAGCAGGAATTCTATCTAGGGAGCCCTTTGAACTACCTTATTAAAAATGTTGAGTTTCTTACCTGTCGTTTATACATTTCTAACTGTGTGCGTGTTGCATTTGCTTTCTTTAATTCTTCTTCTAAGCTTACTGTATTATGCATGTACATCATGTTAGTTTCCTGCAAGGATTTTACTTGTTTACGAAGGTCATTCAGATCTTGTAACTTCTGGCGATATACCTCAACTGTTGACTCGAGTTTATTTGCTTTATCAGAGGTAGCCCTGTAATAATAGTTAGGACTAACAGTTACTGTGTGATACTTTAGTCCAACTGTAAAATGAATCTTCCAAATACTAGGTGAATGAAACAAACGACAACAAAGCAAAATAAATGAGAGAAAAACCATAAACCTTATGAGAATTTTGGAATCACTCAGGCCCTAGATTGTCTGAAGTTCAACCCTTTAATGTTTTTAAGGGCATCTATTTAAAAATGCCTTACTAGGTGCATACTAAATTATTAAAATACTTTATATAAGAATAATATATAATAAGAATGGTTTGTCAGGGGCCAGAGAGATAGCATGGAGGCAGGAGAGATTGCATGCAGAAGGATGGTGGTTCAAATCCCTGCATCCCATATGGTCCCCCCCCACCCCCCCGAGCCAGCCAGGAGCAATTTCTGAGCATAGAGCCAGGAGTAACCCCTGAGCGCTGCTGGGTGTGACCCAAAAAAAAAAAAAAAAAAAAAGAATGGTTTGTCAAAAATGACCAAATAACCCTGAATTACTCTGAAGCTTAAGGAGTAATTCTATTTTGGGCATAACATTCTAAGATACTCTAAGTGTCCCATATCTTGTAAAGCTGACTTATTTGTCTGGCAAAGTTACTTCCCATATAATTTTTGACTTACCGCACCAATGGAGCTAGAATAATATGAAAAATTTCAATATTGCATGCAGGTTAAAAATGAACATACTGTTGGGGCCAGAGAGGTGGCACGGAGCAGTAAGGCATTTGCCTTGAAGCGCTAGCCTAGGACATATTTCAGTTTGATCTCCCGGTATCCCATATGGTCCCCCAAGCCAGGAGCAATTTCTGAGCGCATAGCCAGGAATAACCCCTGAGCATCACCGGGTGTGGCCCCTCTCCAAAAAAAGGAATAGAATGTCTCAAATGAGCATGAAATATTTTACAACAAAATGGTCAACCAAGAAAAATGAATAGAAAGAACATATGAATTGTCAGCCTGCCTAACATTTATAGGCAGAAGTTAACATAAATTTTATTTTGTAAAAGACTAAAAAGAAATTTTAAATAATTGAAATGTTATAATTCTTATATGCATATATCTGTAATTTATTCGATGCCAAATGCAGACTATGAGTATGTCTTTCTTTACATATAAATTTCACAATTTCACAACATACTAATGGCTACATTATCTTTCAACTACAATTATCAAATAAGCAGAAAAGACAGGGAGTCTGGATAAGGAATCTAATATTTATATCTAGTGATAATTCTATTAGTTTCATATTAAAATGTGGAATACTCTGGAGTCTGGACTATAGCAATACATGAGAAAGGAAGAAACTGAAGGGTTTGGGAAAGCAAGAAAAGGCAAATGGAGGTTAACAGGGGCAGGGACCCCAGATACACTGGTAGTTAAGGTAACTATATCTGAACCACAGAAGCAACAAAACTGAAAGCATGAGATCCCAACTACAAAGCCCAGCTTAAAAATGCGCCTCTCAGGGAGGCAGGCTTGGGACTGAGAAGCAAAATCGAGGCACTGGTTAAGGAAGTTGACACTGGCAACAGAACAGGTTGGAAAACTGTACACCTGAAACCCAACTGTGAATCCCTTGTTAAGTCACAGTATCCAAAAAACAAAACAGGATTACTAAAATGACAAATTAATAACTCAATAGGAACATAGTTATGCTTAAATGTCTGTTAGCTAGGACCTGGTGATATAGCTCAGCAAGTAAGGCATTTTGCCTTGCATGCAGTTTTAATATCCCAAATCTCATATTGTTCCCTGAACCCCATCAGGAGTGACTGTTAATCAGAGAACCAGGAGCAAGACCTGAACACTGTTGAATGTGGCCCCCAAATACAAAAAAAAAGACAAATACACCATACCTAAGAACGTCTATTTCATCTTTTAGGGCTCTTGTTTCTTCAGCCAGACTCGTCAATTCATCATTCCTGTGCTGAAATTCAATTAGTTGCTTTTCAAGTTCTTCACAGTGAGCTCGGTAATCATCTTTGGCAGCTTCAAGCCTTGTGTCAAGAAAACAGGTATGTTTCAAATTTTTTCTTTCTTAGCTAAATTTTCATTAGTTAATAATATAATGGAATTTCAAGGTTTAGTTTCATACCTTCCTGTGTTTAAAGTCACTCATCCCCTCACCTAAGTTCTAGTGCAATCCCACCCCCAACACATGACCCTTCTCCCTAGTCTCTTCTCCCACATCCCTCTTTCATTCCTTGGGTAACCAATAGGGTTTACACAGTCTAGGAGTTACTGCTCTTTGCAAGTGTGAATAAATAATTATTTTCAATGAAATTTCCATCATTTCTTGTTGACATCATTTTAGCAAGATTTTCTTCTAGGCTTTTAAAACTCCAAATTAAAATTTTAAAAAAACACCTCAAATAATAACCAATCATAATAACCAAATAATACTTTACAAATAAAGTATAAAATTAAAATGACAAGTAATTAAAATTAGTGTTAAAATTATGTGTAAACCCAAAAGAATGCAGAAAAGGGGCAGCAAATTTATAGATCAAAATGTAGTTATGTAAAAAGTACAAAAAAAGGACTAATAAACATATTACTTCAATAGAAAGAGGAAAAATGGATAAAAAGAATCAAATTACATACTAATTATAAAAGCTATCTTAAAATGCTTATCAAACTAACTACTATTTAGTAGACAGAGGTTTCTGGATGGTTATATTAACATCAAATTAAATTTCATATACAAAAGGATTATCAGAGATAATGTGAGATATTTCGTAATTAGGAAAGGATTAATGGAGAATACATAATATCATCAATATACAGAGGCATTAGGTAAATATGCACTAACACTTAAATATAGAATTTAAAAATAAAGTAAAAACTGAAATCCATAAGTACTGCAGAAGATTGTAACACCAGTCTCACAATCAATGACAAAACTACACGAGTTCAGAATTACAAAAGAAATCTGAGCACTATTAACCAGCATGACATTAACTGATATTTATAGAACATTTCAGTTAAAACAGACAGAACACATAATTTCATGTGCACATAAAACACAATAAAACGTATGGTAAGCAATAAAAAAAAACTATCAAAAATATGACGGACTGAAATCGCATAAAATATTAAGTGGAAATTAAGTTATATAAGAAATTACAATAGGAATTTTTGAAAAGTCTTAAATATTTGGAAATTAAAAAAAACACATTTCAAAATAGTCCACAAATCAAATGGATATCACAAAGAAAAACAAAAATATGTCAAGGTTATAATTTTATATTCAAGTATTAAATTTTTCAGTTATATATTTCAAAATATTTCAAACAACAGAAGGCCAAAGCTTAGGAACATAACTAGATCAGCTATTTTATCTTTCTCTTTCTCATTGTGCTCTGGCATGGTTTTATTTCAGTACTGAGACTATTATATGGTAAACCAGAGAATAGGTAGGTGAAATATTACTACATTATATATGTGATAAAGAATTTTTACTCAGATACTTTTAAAACTGCTACAGCTTATTAATAAAGAAAACCACATTTAATAAGCTAATGTAAAGAGACAATTCATTGTGTAAGAATGAAGCGTTAAGCATATGAAAATGAGTTTATCACATTCTCATTTATCAGAAAAATACAAAGGCAAGTCAATTGGGTACCTGGAACATTGCCTGGAACAACTAAACTTAAGACTGCTAGGTTTGAATTCTGGTACATAGGTAGAGCAACTAGAATAACTAGGAGCATATATTGTTGCTGGGGAATATAAAAATAGTATAAACATAATGGAAAAGGATTACTAATAATAATCTAATTATTAATCTAATTACTAATAATAATCTGTGTTTAATTTTAAACACAGATTACTGTGTAATTCAGCAATACTGCTCCATATTTTACCAGCCAGAAGAAATAGCAAGTTGACCAATAAAAAGATTACATTGCAATATTCACACCACTTTTATTTATATGAGCCAAAATCTAGAAATCCAAATGCCCATCTAAAGCAAAATAAAGAAAACATGATATACTATTGGAAAGTTTAATACAGTGCAATAATACCCCTCAACAATGAAAATTTATTATTAATACATTAAAAACATATGGGTCAATTTGAATGCATACTGAGCACAAAAGCTATCACCAAAGAATTCATAAGTATGACTGAAGTTAACTTTAAGTACTAGGTGACAGGAAACGAATCTACAGTGTAAAACAATCAAAAATGTTATTAGCCCGTAAGAGGACATAAGTGAGTCACATAGTATACCTTTGTTAAAGCACACACAACTATACTGTCTTTATTCAGATATCAATATGCTATTATAAAAAAGTAAAAGAACCATAAACATACTGAAGTCTAGTGTTATAGAGCTTTTTTTTTTACACTGGTCTGAGTTAACCATTTAATGATTCCTGTTAGAATTTAGTTGGAGCACAAGTGAGTAAATGTAGATCCACTGTGGGGAAGGAAGCCAGGATTTTGCTTGTTAACAATATGGAATTGGAGAAGTTACAATATAGAATTGGAAAAGACTGGATTGACTCCTAATAAAACAAAGATATTAATGTAGACTTAATACACATAAACTAAAGATGTAAACCCAAAGTGAGATCTAGGTACAATGTGTATACATGGGCAAGAGATTTCCTAATACTGTACACCAAGGTGGTCACAAGTAATGGGAGAAAAATCACCTGGTGAACAGGCATTTGTTGGTCCTACCCCCAATCACATTTAAAAACTATATACTGAAGTGAATGAAAGAGATTAGGGTCCTTAAGAAGAAAGTTATTGAAAAATTGGGAAAGAAAAAATAGGTAAGTCTAATTTTCTGACAAGAAAGATCAAAGTACTCAAATATATGTACAACATGTTGAAAAGAATACTGGGATAAAAAGAGACTATCTAGTGATAAATCTAGACCAGGGGTCCTCAAACTTTTTAAACAGAGGGCCAGTTCACTGTCCCTCAGATCGTTGGAGGCCGGACTATAGTAAAAACAAAAACTAAGAACAAATTCCTATGCACACTGCATATATCTTATTTTGAAGTGAAGAAACAAAATGGGAACAAATACAGTATGTGGCCTGCGGGCCATAGTTCGAGGACCACATGTCTAGATTCTAGACATTAGGAGCACAAAATAAATGATAAAAACAATAGATTTCCAGTTTCTTGAATTATAATCCAGTACTAAGTCAAATGCAGAATCCTGGGTTAGATTATTAATCCAACATAAGAACACTGATACTACTAATAGGCTACATTAAACATGATTTGTAGACTAGGTAATAATTTATAGCAATAGTAAATTCCTAATTTTTATCTCCATCATCTGGCTTTAATGTATGACCTTACTCTTACAAAATGCCCATCAAAGTATAAAGAAGTAAAAGTGTATATGGTTCTAAATTACATTCCAAACTGAAAAAAAGATATATATCTATATGACTCTGTAAAAGCTTAAATAAAATATATGTGCTTCTATTTAACAGTATGCAGCAAATGGTAAATCAAATAGAGAAAATAAAAAAATTGTTGACAGAAAAAGGCATAGAGAAGAAACTTGCACTCTTACAATTCCTTTGTATGTTTAAAATGAACAAAATATGTAGAGGAAAATTAGAATCTTTCGAAGCCTGTGTGAGGCCATTTAAGTCAGTGGTCAACACACAAAAGATATTTAGGAGTCACGTGGGCACTTTTAAAAAAAAAAAAAAGCATCGTTTTGGGGTTTAGGTTTATGTGTGGGTTGTGCAAGGAGGCCACATCCAGCAATGCTCAGGAATTACTCTTGCCAGTACTCAAGGACCATACAGGATGCCTGAGCTTGCACTGGGACCACCCATATGCAAGGCTTGCGCTCTACCTGCTGTGCTCTCTCTATAGCCCCAAGTTTACAGGCTTCCCTCTTCCACTTAAAAAATTCCTTCCTTTTCCATTGGCTCAGCAATCAGACTTGGCCTCTATCACACATAATTTTTAAATGCTGTTTTATTTATTTTTTGGTTTAACCTATTTGAATAACAGGACATACAAGGGCAGAAATGTACATACACCATTATTTTAAGTAGTTTTAATTAGTGCCCTAAACATGCTTTACAACGCTTAATATTTATTTTCATGAGTTTTTAGCTACTTGCTTAATATTAATTATTCTACAGAGTAATTTTCACTAAATGAAATAAAAGCTACCTGTAGTTTTCTTCCTGTAATTGTTCTAGTTGGAGTTGTGCATGAAAATACTTTTTGGCCACCATTGTATTGGGGTCATCAAAAGATCCATCCAACTGGTCAAGTTTTTCATTCATCATCTCATTCTCAGAAACTAGTGAATTCTTTTCATCTTGAAGTGCAGTCACCTATAAAGCAAATTAACATTTAAGTCTGAATGTCTAAAAAGCTTAGTCTGGCTTTTATTCATGACTAAGCCAACCAATAGAATGGTCAGTTTAAATAATTTCTAATGTTCTTTCTAGTGCAAACTGAGTCTAAAAATTTGGATCAAACAAAAGCAACCAAGTCAAGAAGAAACAGAACCAACAGGTACAAAAAGACTATCTTCGAAGTGTTTTTCCTGCATTGGTTTTGTGTTGTGTATGTAAACATTTTATGGGATTATTATGTTACTGACCCTACCCTGATCGGTGATTGTGCCCTACCCCACGATGTGACCTGGCATTCTGCCCCCACGGTACCTGATTCTGCTTCCACCATTGGGTGGTACCTGATTCTGGGG
>PVKC010024492.1:0-16849 GCA_004027635.1 Crocidura indochinensis | reverse complement strand
AGAACCAGAAAGAGGAAGGGCAAGACAGCAAAGCTCCAGATCCTCTTGGGACTGAGTTTCAAGGGCAATGAACAAGAGGAGAGGCCTCACATCACCGATCTGGTGTCTGTCACCCCATCCAGCACCAACATTTCACATGTAGGCATGATGCTCCTCATCCATCCCAAGCTCTGAGATCCTGTGAATGTGTAGGTGGGTAGGTGGGGCTCTTCCCATATTCACCGAAAACTTGCCTATCTGCAGTCTCCTCAAGGCTCTTCTTTTCAACCATAAAATCAAGGCAGGCTTTACCCCCACAATGCCCTGCCTGAGAGGGAGTATTGAAGGGTTGGTGACAGGGAAAGGAACTGCACACATATATGAGTCTCGGCCCCTAGTGAAAGTAGCTGAATCACTGAATAGATGAACAGAATCTTCACTTCACACAGATGAAACAAGTTTAAAGAAAAGAGTAAAATTGAGGGACAAGATAATACAGGGGAGGAATACTACAGCTACTTCTCTTGCACATGGCCAATGTGCATTTGGTCTCCCCACTTTCTGCAACTTCCGGAGTCCCTCTTGAGGAATCAGCACTGAGTGCAGAGCCAGAAGTAAACCCAAGCACCACCAAGGATGGCAGGGCCCAAGGATGTCTGAAAAAGTTGAGACTGGATGGGCCCAGAGTGAAAGCATAGTGGATAGGTTTTTGCTTTGCAATAAACCAACCTGGGTTCGATCTCAGCATTTCATAAACCTGACAGGACTAATTTCTTAGTTCAGAGATAGGAGAAACCCCTAAGTGCTGCAGAGTTTGCCCCAAAACAGAAAAAAAAGTAGGTGTTGGAGTGATAATACAGTTGGGAGTGCACTTTTGTTTCAAAAGGGCCACCCTGGCATGACTCAAGACCACCAAACCCAGGTAATGTGACCCTCAGGGCAGAGACAGTAAGAAGCCTAGACTTGCTGGGTGTAGCACAGATAAAAAACAAACAGGGACCAAAACATTGCATGGAAGTGAGGCATTTGCTTTGCATGCAGAAGGAAGTTGGTTTGAATCCCGGCATTCCACATGGTCCCCTGAGCCTGCCTGAAGCGATTTCTGAGCGAAGAGCCAGGAGTAATCCCTGAACGTTGTCAGGTATGATCCAAACAAACAAAAGTCAAAATGATGTCTAGGAAACAACATGCAGGAGCCTCAGATTTGATCCCCCACTTCCAACACATAGTGCTCCAAGAAGATCGGGAGAGGTTGATGCTGGGTACTCTTAGCAAATCATAAACAACACTTAATTCACACTAGGTCACATTCAGTTAGACTTAGCAAGTGTTGGGACACTTGTACAGAGCAGAGAAAATCACTTGCACAAGGATGACCCAAGCTCGATCACTAGCACCCCCAAGTGACCTCTGAATAATACAAGGAGTGACCCCTGAGGCCAGAGCCTAGAGCAAGCCCGGCCCATCTGTCTGTCTCTAGGCCCATCTGTCTGTCTCTGCCGCTGCCCTGAACCTCCCCGGGCCCCGCGCTCACCTGGCCGGGACCCTGCGGCTCCGGGCGATCCGAAAGGCAGAAAACGTCCCTCCAGACGACCCCAAGCCAGGGGACCCCCAGTCTGGTTTGCAAGTCCACGGAAAGCAGCCAGCCACCAGTTGCGCGCCATAAAGCGCCAGGTTTGTGACGTCACGGCGACGTGCTACCAGCGTCTTAAAGGGCCAGAATGCAGCTAGGCCGCAGGCACTTTCTGGCAGGAGGGAGAGTTCGCTTTTATTGATTTAATCAGGTGATTCAAACAGCTGTGGTCTGCAGGCCATAGAGAAACGAAAGGTGGGGGCTTAGATGACATGAGTTGTATAGATTTTTTAAAAAATAAAAATGGCATGCTCCAGGTGGCCGTGCAATACTATAATTGTAATAGTCACTGATAATGTTAGATACTGAGGTGTGGAAGTCCTGGTGAGGTTGGATCCTGGAAAGTGGGGCTGTCACCTAGAAACATCCATGAGGCACATCTGGAGCATATCTCATTTAATTTTAAAAGGGAGTCGGTTGGGGGCCAGTCGGTGGCATTGGAGGTAAGGTGCCTGCGCTAAACTAGGACGGACCGAGGTTCGATCCCCCGGTTCCCCATATGGTCCTCCGTGCCTGCCAGGAGCGACTTCTGAGCGAATAGACAGGAGTAACTCCTGAGCGTCACCGGGTGTGGCCCAAAAACAAAAACAAAAACAAACAAAAAAAGAGAGTCGGTTATTTATATTGGGGAAGGTAAGATGGAAACTCTTTTTTGGCCAATCAGGTAGGGTGTGAGAGGGGATTCAAGCAGGGATGTGCTTCTGTATTTAGTGAAAACAATGGACAGTAGATTAGGGAAAGTATGGTATATGCTCCCTGTGTCTAAACAGGACATGTGCTTAAGGTCATCAGCTACATAGAGTGGTAAGTGAGTAATATTGCATAAGGGAAGAGACTCAGAATTAGGCTGGGGTCTTCTAAATGATATTTGTGCATGTGGGTGGGTTGGCATAGCTTACATGCCTAGCTCACCCGTGACCACAGAGCATAAGGAATAAGACAGAAAAGGGAAAAAATCTAGGTGGAATAGAAGTTGAGCAAGGAGCTGGAGAGGTGGCACAGAGGTAAGGGCTTGCAAGTCGCTGACCTAGGATGGACCATGGTTTGATCCCCCAGCATCCCATATAGTTCACCCCCAAGCCAGGGGCTAATTCTGAGAGCATAGCCAGAAGTAATTCCTTAGCATCAAATGGGTGTGCCCCCACCCAAAAGAAAGATGTTGAGCAAGGGCAGTAATGGGAACCTGGGGCCAAGGCTTCTGTTATCTTGGTGATGTGGGAGAGGGCACCGCTCTGCATTCAAAGCTCAGCCAACCACACTTCACCCACCGAATTGTGCCATGTCCCTCTCAATGTGAAAGGCAAGGTGAGTGTGATGGGGCATGATGGAGTAACTATATTGACATGACCAGCATTGTGCCTATCACTCCACAGAATATTAAAATGAATGTTCGTCTCCTTAATTGTGAAGAAAACTTAATCAAATGCTATGGGAAAGGAGTATGTTTCGATCATTACAGTTGAGACAGGGCCCCCTTCTGGATTCTTCTCTGGTGCATCCGGCCCTGTATCTTCTGAGGACCAGAAGTAGATCAAAGCCAAGACATACAGGGATGTGATAATGGAAAGAGTCCTCTGCTTGAGGACTCCCATTCTGGGTAATATGAAATATGTTTTGACATGCCAACAGATTTGTGATGTGACCATTTGAAATATCTCAAAAAGACTGGAATCATAAGACAGTAGAGCTAGCAATTTCATTACAAGCAGCTGACCCTGTTTCAATCCCCAGCATCCCATAGGTTCCCCAGAGTTAGCAGGTGTGATCCATGAGTTTGCATACAGGAAGCACCCTTGAACTTAAACATCAGGTATGGCCCCAATCTTACAAAACAAACTATAAATAAAAATGCTCAATATAAGCATGATTCTCTCAAACATAATGAGTTTTTCTTTTCATTTCTTTCTATATATTTTTGGGGATTCCTACCAGGAGGTGATCATGTTAATCATGACTGTGTGCTCTTCCCTGTCAGTCTTCATGGAGTTCAGGAACATACGTATAGTTATAAGGTAAAACCCAGGTTTCTATCCCCATTCACAGCAAGAGAACTTCCAACTAGAATATAGATCTATCGAGAAATGAGTCAGTTTTAATAAAACTTGAGCTTCCATGTTACCAAATCCAAATCACAATATTTCCTTCCACCATTCCCTGCACATATTGAGTCTTTCTTTTTTGTGTGTAAAATATTCTGAATTTCTTTATGTTATAAAAGTTATTGAATTCACTTTAGCACTCAGGTATGACTAAGTAATGGACAACTTCTTCCCACACTGGGCTCTGGATCCTCCCAGCAATGCAGAGACCATAGATAAGGTGTAAATTCTAAAATCAAATCAAATGTGTAATGCAAGAATTAAATGAGTGATGGGGTGGAGTAATAGCACAGCAGGATGAGCATGTGCCTTATTCACAGCCAAACCATGTTTGACATGTACTGTTGGCTATTTGTTGGGTCCCGTTTCCTCCTTTGTTGATTGTTTGTGTATCAGCAAAGAGATACTGGAATGAGAAATTGATTTTTATACCCTTCTCCCCTTTTGGGGAGATATTTTGGTAATATTTATCTGTGCAAATAATCCACACACACAGGAGGGTTAGGGTTAAAATGTTGGGTGAAGAGAGTCCTTTGTCAGTCTGCTGCTAGCTCCAAAACACAGCTTGAGCCAACCCTCCAACTCTAGCACAAGACCTTGAAAACCTCGCCCCAAACTATTTTTTGACTCTCAACAGTGCTCCCATCTGGAAGGTCAAAGTGGGACACAGGCAGAGAATAATTTTATGGAAATATTTTCATATACAACAATCTAGTATTCCTTTTGGTTCCCCAAGCCTGTCAGAAATAATTTCTGAGTGCTGAACTGAGTGTAGCCTTTGAGAATCTCCAGGTGTTGTCCAAATACTGAAGGAAAAAAATTAGTTGAATGAAACCTGGTTGAGGATGCAGCGTAGGAGGAGTGAATACATGTCCTTTTTATGTCCTAAATTAGCTTAGAGAAAAGGAAGAATCAGTTGGTAGGATTGGCAAAATCCACCTTAGCTTTGTGATGATTTCTCTTGTCAATGCCTTAAGTACACAGAGAAACAATTCTGAATTAGCAAAAAAGCACAGTAGGGAGGGTGCTTGTCTTGTGCAAGGCCAGACAGATTAGATCCCCAGCATCCCATTTGGTTCTCTGAGCCTGCCAGGATTAATTTCTAAGTGCAGAGCCAGGAGTAACACCTAAGTGTCACCAAATATGGTCCCCTAAAGTTAAAGAAACAAAAATTCTTAATATTCTCAAGAATAGGGATAAAGCCATACCACAGAGAAGAGGTCATTTAACTTGCAAGTGAAGGACCAAGGTTTGTCCCCATCATCTAGTATCACATCGCAAGCCCACCAGGACTGAATCCTGAATTGAGTTCACTCCTGAGGAATGAGGAATTAATCCTTGAGTAGCCCTGAGCACCACAATTGAGGAGACATGAAAATAAAAAGGAACAAAAGACTTTTGGGGGGCCCGGGAGATAGCATGGAGGTAAGACGTTTGCCTTTCATGCAAAAGGTCATCGGTTCGAATCCCAGTGCCCCATATGGTCCCCCGTGCCTGCCAGGAGCAATTTCTGAGCATGGAGCCAGGAGTAACCCCTGAGCACGGCCGGGTGTGACCCAAAAACCAAAAGAAAAAAAAAGACTTTTGGGAGGATCTCAAAATCCCCTGTGAATGTTCCAAAGCAAAGCCAAGCCTAGAGATAAAGGACAGAGGGGTGTTCAGCAGGCCCTTTGAGGGACTACTGAAATAGTTCTGTGCAGCTGGGCCGAGAGAAGAGACGGGGGGGGGTGTGTAATGGCTCAGAATCTCAGACTCTGATTTATCTCAATGCCCACGACACAGAACCAGAAAAAAGAAAGCCACGGCAGCAAAGCTCCAGATCATTGTGGGATTTAGCACTAAGGGCAGTGTGAACTCTCTGAGAGGTCTCAGACCACTGATCTGTTACCTGACACTCTGTGACCAGCACCCATATTTCAAATGTGGGTACGATGCTCCACACCCATTCCAAGATCTGAGTTTGCTTAGGCTGGGGGGACTCCTCCCACCTGCAAACTTGCCTCTCTGCAGCCTCTCCAGGACTCTTCCTTCCAACGAGAAAATCAGCCCAGGCTTCACCCCACAATGTCCTGCCCTAGAGGGAGGATCAAAAGATTGATTACAGGGAAGGGGACAGAGCCCCATCTAAGTCTGGCTCCATAATGAAAGCAACTGAATCACCGAACAGATGAAGAACAGAATATCTGCTCTCCATTACCATAGCAGTTCTGGTCCAGATACATTACAAAATTTCTCAGAATTCTCCCTGGAAAGTATATGGACAGTCAGTGAATTATGAACAACAGGATCTACATGTAGTATGGAAGAACAATGTTCTGGTTTATTAAACAACTATCGGGGGGGTATATATGGAAGGACTATTCCCAGTCACACTTTTTTATGGTATGGAAAGGAAGCTCACATTTGTTTGTTTGCAAAGTTAAATATAATTCTCTTGTTAACAGAAACTTTATATGTATACAATGACCTTCAAAATATTTCATATGCCTCTAGGTGGTTTGTAGACCTTATGAAAAGATACACTTCAATTAAGAGCACAGAGGGTCCAGACTGGAGAGATAGCATGGAGGTAAGGTGTTTGCCTTGCATGCATTATGTCAGTGGTTCAAATCCCAGCATCCCATATGGTCCCCTGAGCCTGCCAGGAGCGATTTCTGAGCATAGAGCCAGGAGTAACCCCTGAGGCTGCTGGCGTGACCAAAAACAAAAACAAGAACAAAAGCACAGAGAGTCCATTTTAACATCTCAAAGCTATTCTTCTCCAGGCCCCAAGTATCAATTTTGATGAAGATTAAGGATTTAGCAAGAAGCACTCTTTTCCTATCAAGGTTCTTTTTTACACGAGGGAACAGGAATTTTACATTTCGGGTTTTCACAGATAACTAACTTCCTAGAAAAAAAACTTAGAAAGTTTTTAGTATTTTCTTTACTTGTTTGTTTTAGTTTGGCTTTGGGTTCACACCCAGTGACTCCCAGGGGTAATTGCTCCTCGTTAGTGGTACCATATGGGATGCGGGGGGATCGAACCACAGTTTATCGTAGGCTAGCATGGGCAAGGCAGATGGCTCACCACTTGCACCAGTGCTCTGACTCCTGACTAAGGAAGTTTTTAGAAGGAGCACTAAAAGAGACCATCTATTTGAAAGAGATGCCAATCTTTACCTGGTAAAGGCTTTCTTAACAGTCCATTGCTACTTCCAGAGAAAGTTTTGGATGTTATATCCTAGATATAAAAATTAGTTAGCAAGTCACTTTGAAATCCCTTAGAGATGTCTTAGAGTCCCTTAGAGTCCCCGAAACATGCCTTTTATCTGATAGCACAGTCTGCTTAAAGCTACAGGGCTTTTTAAAAGATTATGAGGATTAAGCAACAGCAAGAGCCTTCTTTAGGGGCAGAACTCTCCATATTTGCCCTCTAATGGTCAGGTGAAACCAGAGGACACTCCATACCATCCTGATTTCTATGTAGGATAGTCACAAAACCCAGGATGGATAACTACAGAAACCTCACACCAATAATAGTGATTGTGCGGAAAACATTTACTGGGATCACAGAGAATGACTCTGATTGGACAACTTAGTATGCCTGGAGCCCAGAGTTGCTATTATGCCAGAATAATTCAGGGGTAAGGTCTCCCTGTATTTAGGCTAAGGGTTTTCCTTTCTATTTCTTCATATGTTGCTGGGCCTATGCAAATAACAATTGCCACTTACACAACTTTTTACTGGATTCCTTTAACTCTTATCTTAAGAAAAAAGAAGAGCTTACTAAAATGTCAGCTATTGCTTTAATGAGTTCATTAGTGATACAATAATTTCACAAATATACTTGCTATTGAACTTTTTTCTTCTTTCCTTTCTCTTCCTTTTTTAGTTTTTTTCTATTTTCTATTTTTTTTAACAATCTTGCTTTTTGCCATCTTTGAAACAAAAATGTATTATGATCAGTTATGCCAACTATGTGATGCATTTTTAAAACATAAATTTTAAGGATCCAGGAGATAGGATGGAGGTAAAGCGTTTGTTTTTCATGCAAAAGGTCATCGGTTCGAATCCCGATGCCCCATATGGTCCCCCGTGCCTGCCAGGAGCAATTTCTGAGCATGGAGCCAGGAGTAACCCCTGAGCACTGCCGGGTGTGACCCAAAAACCACAAAAAAATAAAAAATAAATTTTAAAATGTAAAAAATAGGGGTCCAGGAGATAGCATGGAGGTAAGGTGTTGGCCTTTCATGCAAAAGGTCATTGTTTTGAATCCCGGTGCCCCATATGGTCCCCCGTGCCTGCCAGGAGCAATTTCGGAGCATGGAGCCAGGAGTAACTCCTGAGCAATGCCGGGTGTGACCCCCAAAAAACAAAAAAAATGTAAAAAATAAGATTCTGAGGATTAAAGTTGTTCATAAGTATCCCGTGGTGCCGAGTTTTTCAGGTAAAAAGAAATTTAATCAAGGCTATATTTGCCTTTATTAATCCTTATATTTGGAAATAACTGCTCAAATATAAAGATACTTAGTACAGCAGAATGGAGATTCCTACTTGGGCCTAATAATCTTTTGTAAGTATGCTTGAGAAATATCACCCTATCAGGGAAGTCTAGTAAGCCATCCATGCTGAGGAGGGCCTCTAAAGAAGTTTAGACAGTGGTGGCAACATTCCATAAACACATTGGCTATCACACAGATGACACTAGGTTTAAATAAAGAACTCAAATTGAGGGGGACGTAATATGGGGGCAACTGCAGCTGCTGGGATCTCACAGGGCAATGTGCCTTTGGTCTTGCCACCCTCTTCAGCTCCCTGAGTCTCTCTTAAGGAGTTTGAACTGACTGCAGAGCTAGAACTAAACCCAAGCACCACCACGGATGGCAAGGCCTAAAGATATCTGAAGTGTTGGGACTGGGTGGGGCCAGAGCCATAGCATAGTGTATAGGTTTTTGCCTGACATGTGACCAGCATAAGTTTTATCCCTGCATTCCATAGACCCAACAGTACTAACTTCTTGATAAAGAGATAGAAATAACCCCTAACCACTGCAGAATATACCGTAAAAAGAAAAATAAAGTGGGAGCTTTCGTGATAATATAGTAGAGAGGGCACTTTCCTCTCATGGGGGCAGAACTCACAAATAATATAAATCAAAGTTTAGGGGACGGATCCTTGAAGTGACATTTGACTCACAGGCTCTCCATTAATCCATCCACAAATGCAGGTACAGTGCACAAACAAATCAGGTATTCATTCTTCTCATCCACCACTGTCAGCTGGTATACCAGAATGATCATTTTTTTTTATTTTGGTTTTTGGGTCACACCCAGCAGTGCTCTGGGGTTACTCCTGGCTCCATGCTCAGAAATTGCTCCTGGCAGGCACGGGGGACCATATGGGGCACTGGGATTCGAACCGATAACCTTTTGCATGAAAGGCAAACGCCTTACCTCCATGCTATCTCCCGGGCCCCCAGAATGATCTCTATTCTGTCCTGGTTCTGGAAGTTGAGTCAGCTGAATATGCAGGGGTTCTTTACAATTCTTCAACTTGAGGTTCCTATAACTTGAAAGAGTTGTTAGTATTGGGTGCTTTCATGTTCTGAATCCAAAAGAACTACCTCCTACATCTGGTGTTGCTTGTGTTACCCTTAACATTTCTAGAAGTCATAATCTTTGTTCCTTCTTTCCTTATACCACCCATCATCTTTGAATGACAATGTCCAGTCAATTCTTTCCTCTTCTCCAAACTCTGGGATAGATAACATAATATAATTCCCAATTGATGTCAATGGCCTTCACTAGTTGAATTCTGATGGCCCTTCTTTGCCCTTATTTCCCTGCAAGCCATCCTGTTCCATATTTTCCCTAAAAATTTTACTACCTTAGAGTCATTAAAAGGATGGTAGGCGGGAGCCAGGAGGTGGCGCAGGAGGTAAGGTGCCTGCTGCCTTGACTGTGCTAGCCTAGGATGGATCACGGTTCGGTTCCCCGGTTCCCATATGGTCCCCCGTGCCTGCCAAGAGTGACTTCTGAGCGCATAGCCAGGAGTAACCCCTGAGCATCACCAGGTGTGGCCCAAAAACCAAAAAAAAAAAAAAAAAAAAGGAGAGTAGGCAGATGTCCATCTTCTGTCACTTCTTCAAGCTGGCAAGGAACTGTGGATCCCACCACATACTACCTTAATTATTATTATGTTTTTTTACTACCTTAATTATTCAGAAACAATGGACAGCTTGGGTTCTGCAGTTTCAATACTTAACATTTGCCTCGAACGAAGCCAATCCAGAATGAACGGTGATTTAAATCCCTGCATTTTAGATGATCCCTCTTGGTTACTAGGAGCAATTTCTGAGCACAGTGCCAGGAGTAACTCCTGAGTGCTTTGAGGTGTGACCCCAAAACCAAAAATAAACAAATAAACAACATGAGAAGAATTAGTTCAATTAGACTGGGGAATATTACTTAAACTGATCAGGCCCTGGAGCCTTTGATTCAATCATCAGCTGCAGAAAAATAGTTTTTCTTTACACCCTCACTTTGAACGTTGTAGACAGCCATATAATCCTGGATCTTCCTTTCCATAAACCCAACAATACTAAAAAATTTCTATAAGGAGCACCACATCATTTACAGAGAATTTCAGGGGATTACTCAAGGACAAAGAAGATGCTTAACATTTCACTTGTTGTGTCAGGGTTACACAGACTTGATTAATGTAAAGATAAAAAGGTCGTTTCATTATGATGATGTGAAGAATGGTCTTGGGCATCTAACCCTCTATAGAGTGTCCTGGATGTAGTCTGCCCCACCCCTATCCAGGTTGGGGAAGAGACTACTCTGTTCTGGAAATTTTTTTATTTCTCTTGAGATTGAGAACATAGGGTAAAAGCAGGGCCAAGGCTGCTGCCATCAGTGCAGATGCAGAACTAACCAGAAAATCTCCTATTTTCACCTGCCATTCTACCTCTATTTTCTCCATGTCATGTCATCCCAGTGCTTAGCAATAGGAACCTGCTTGTCACTCAACCTCAATCGCTTTCAACACTGAAAGAGGGCTCTGGGGTCCTCTACCTGTCTGCATTAGGATTTGTCCCCACTACAGAAAGGAAAACTTCCTCTCTGTTTTTATGCAAGTCAATATGATGCCATGAAACAGCAAAAATACTGACAATGCTAAGGAGCACCCTATTATTCCTTTTCTGTAAGCTGTTCCTAAGGATGGACATGGCTCAGCTACTTGCAAGGCAAAAGCCTCCCACACTCTATTAAATTTTAAACCCAGGAGAAACTCTAGAAAAGCGTACTCAAACTTGGAACATTGGATACTTGCTTTATCGTGATAGGGTGGCAGCATCTATTTGTTGCAGAAATAGGGAGAGGTTTGGAGAACCAGTAATATAGTGACCTCCATTAGATTGCTACTTCCCTCCTGCCCTCCTAAACACCTCAATATACTCTGGGAAATGCCGATGACTAAAAGAGATTGCAGGTGCACAGCCTGGACTGGAAGAGAAAGGCCAGTCCTTCATCTCACCACCATCCACAATCATCCAGGACTCCATAATTAATATTTAATTAATATTCAATTCTAAAAAGGAGGACTATGTGAAGCCCTTGGAGAGGAGTGATTTTACTGTGCTGATCACAGAGGTGTCACCGAAGAGAACTTGGCCAAAGTTAGAGAAAGGCTAGAGAAAAGGAAAAAAGAGAAAATCCAGCACCAAATGGTATGTATCCTCGTTCCAGACTTCTGCATGGCTAACTACCCTATACTCCTCAGTGATGGGCCCCTTTACAGTGCTTCCCCTAGTAGTAACCATAGGACCACGAGTATTGAATAAAATAGTAGCTTATGTTAAAGATCACATTAACACACTGTAGCTTTCAGTTTTGCACCAATATATATGATACTGTTCCTGAGGAAGTTTCCTCACTGTAAAAAATGGGGAAGGATATTGATGTAAAATTAAGAACAAGTGTTTAGCATTAAGAGCTAAGAAAAATAGGTAAATGCAACAAGTCACAGTTTAGTTAATGATCATATGTAAGTCTCTGTTTTTTAATTTCCATACTCTTCCTCTCTCCCTCCACACCACCCCGAATTTCCCCATTTTTAAATAAGATATGTCAACAGAATGCACTTTGAACAGGATGTGATAACACAGGACCTGCCACATAATGGGTGACTCCTGTGATTTGACATTGATGCGCTGACCACCACACCCCTGTGACCCATCCTTGTGACACCCTGGAAAATCAACCGTTTTTAAATATATGATTTGTATAACTTAGTAACAACTGCTATGTCATTCCCCACTTGCCCTTTCTTGACTATTTAGTTTCCTCTTTTACTTTTCTTGAAGCTTTTGATTTTTCCAGAAGCTCCAGGTAGCTGAAATCAATAAACCTATTTTGCGGTTGCATTCTCTGAAGATTTGTGGTCTTTACTTGAGGCACTGTACTTTCTTGGACCCTTAACACTGTCACTCAATTCTTTTTTTTTCTTTTTGGTTTTTTGGGCCACACCCAAAAAAACGCTCAGGGGTTACTCCTGGCTATGCGCACAGAAGTCACTCCTGGCTTGGGGGACCATATGGGAAACCGGGAGATCGAACCGCGGTCCATCCTAGGCTAGTGCAGGCAAGGCAGGCACCTTACCTCCAGCGCCACCACCCGGCCCCTGTCTCTCAATCCTTAATAAGGCATTTTAAGCAGTAAATATGGCCATTATCATTACATTGTGTGGAGGATTCAGCTTGATCTTCACACATCCTCACAGGCTCCACAATGAGCTTTATGCAAGTCCCAAACAAGCAAGTTTTATGATTTATTGAAACTGTGCATGTTCATTGAATTCACATAATTTTGATAGTTTCACAATTTGAGATTCTCCATATCTATAAGATCTCGTTTTCTCTTTTAAGAAAAGGAAAAAACCCAATTAGGTGTTGTAAAAATGAATGGAACATTGCCCCCCCCCCAAATAGGGACAGAGCAAGGACAACAATCAGTTTTAGAAAAGAAGGTGGGAGGGGTCCGGAGAGATAGCATGGAGGTAATGCATATGTCTTGCATGTAGAGGGTCAGTGGTTCTAGTCCCGTCATCCCATGTGGTTCCCCGAGCCTGCCAGGAGCAATTTTTGAGCATAGAGCCAGAGTGTTGCCAGGTGTGGCCCAATAACCAAAAAATTTAATTTAATTTAATTTAAAAATTAAAACTAGAAAAGAAGTTGGGGACCGGAGATATAACACAGCGGAAGGTCATTTTCTTGCATGCAGCAGACCTGGGTTCAAATCCCAACATCCCATTTGGTCCCCAGTCTGCTAGGGGCAATTTCTGAGTATAATGCCAGGAGTAACCACATAGCCACACTGGATGTAGCCCAAAGACCAATAAGTCTATCAAAATAAAGTTTAGAAATAAGACAAGAAGATGAAGGAGGAGGAGGAGATAAAGAAGGAAAGAAGGAGGAGAATAAAAAGGGGGAGGCAGTGATGGAGGAAAAAGAGAAGGAAAAGGAGGAAGAGAAGGAGGAACAACAACAACAACAATAACAACAACAAAACAACAGGCCCAGGGAGCTAGTACAGCAGGCAGTCCACATGCCTTCCATTCAGCCAATCAAAATCCATTCCCCCTCACACCATTGATTTCCCTGAGCAGAATCAGAAATGATTCCTGAGGGCAGAGCCAGGGGTAGCTCCTCAGGCTGGGTATAACTCAAAAGCTAAAAAGAAAATAAATAAGACATAATAAAATGAGCGATACTCCAGAAGTGCCTCTTGATTCTTTTGTGAGTACTGTACTCGCCCAGATCCACCCTCAAAAACAACTTGTGCATCTTGAATCGAATCTGACCTTATTACAGTTGTACTATGGGATGGGACCTCTGGAAAATGCTATTTTTATTTTAAAAAAATCTCTAAACCTCATAGGATGTGATAAGTCCCCACTCTAATCTCTTCCTGACCTAGAAAATCACAGCGCTTAGATCACCTGACCCAAGTAAAGGAAAGTAAACAAAACTACATGCCAGGTTTCTGATGCTAGCTCGAAACTGGCCCTTATGAATTGCAGCTGGAAGTTGCTGTGACTTCACCAGCCCATGACTTGATTTCGAGGAACTGGCAGTGGTGGGCCTCTCTGCAGACCTGAAAGCCTCTCTTGGGGTCCTGAGGGCTTAGGGTGTCTGGAGGGACATTTTTCGCAGTTCTGAGTACCCTACAGCTCCTGTGTCACGGTCCAATGACACAGTAACTCTCCCCAGCTCTGCCTCCAGAAGGCCCAGGCAATATCCAGGAATTAAAATTTGATCTCCCTGCTCGTTACTATTGTCTTAACGTTTAATGACTCTAACTGAATGTGAGCTAGTGTGACTTAAGTGTTGTTCATGATTTTTAAGGGCCACCCAGCATCAGCTCCTCCCAATCTTCTTGGAGTATTATGTGGGGGGATCAAATCTGAGACTTCTGCATGCAAACTATGTTCCCCAATCTACTGTGTTGGTCCCTAGACATCAGTTTGACTTTTGTTTCTTTGTTTTTTATCTGTGCTACACCCAGCAGGACTTAGACTTCCTACTGTCTTTGCCCTGAGAATCACCCTGTCTGGGTTTGGTGATCTGGGGATCAAGCCAGGGTGGCCCTTGTGAAAGGAAACTGCACTCTCAACTGTATTATCACTCCAACACCTACCTTTATTTTCCTTACTTTGTTTTACTTTATTTTGGGGGCAAAATCCTGCAATGTTTTGGGGTTTCTCTCACCTTTGCACTAAAAAATTAGTCCTGTCAGGACTATGAAATGCTGGGAGCGAAGTCAGCATTTGGCCACATACAAAGTAAAAACCTATCCACTATGCTATCGCTCTGGTCCATCAATTCCCATCCTATTCAGACATCTTGGGCCTTGTGATCTTTGACAGTGCTTGGGTTTACTTCTGGCTTTGCACTAAGTGCTCATTCCTCAAGAGGGACTCAGAGAGTGGGCATGACACAGTATTTTTTACGACCCAGAATGGGAGTTCAGAAGCAGGAAACTCTTTTTATCATTACACCACTGAGTGTCTTGCCTTTAATCTGCTTTTGGTCCTCTGCAGAAACAGAGCTGCAGGCACCAAAGAAGAATCCAGAGAGGAGGGCCTGACTCACCTATAATGACCAAAAGAGACACTCTTCCCATAGTGGTTAAGTTTCATTCACAATTAATGGAACGAACACTCATTTAACTATTCTGGGAGTGACAGATGCAATTCCAGTCAGGTCAGTATTGCTACTTTGTCATACTCCATCACTCTCACTCCTGCCTGCCACCTTCAGAGGCACATGGCAAAGTTTAAAGTGTGCAGTTTAGATGCCATGTTCTCGGTGTCCTTGGCTCTGTGCTTTGAATTTAGTTATACACATCCTCTCCCACATGACCAGGATAACAGAAGCCTCAGCCTCAGGCTTTCCATTAATGATCTTGCTCAGTTTCTATCCTGCTTAGATTTCTTTCCTTTTCTGCCCTACTGCTCAAGCTCGGGGGTCAAGGTGAGGCAGGCATGTAGCCTATGCCAACGGACATGCTCAAATATCAATTAGAAGACCCACCCTTCCCACCCATTGGTGAAATGCATTCTGAGCCTCTTCCCTTATGTACTATTATGCTCTTGTCACTGTATGTAGCTAATCACACAGAGCACACACCGTGTAATTCCCTCTTACACCTACTGCATTCGCTGACACAGAGTTCACACCTTACCTTCCCCTAAAATCAAGTGAATCATTCTCCAGAAGTGGCTCGTGGCTGCTTTTTTGTGAGAAAGCTCTACTTGCTGGTATCCTGGACTTCCACATCTTGGGTTCTGAAGGATTATAACTTTATTATTACTGCATGGCTCCCAGAACAATGCTAATTTTCAAATTTATTTAATTGATTGATTTAATTAATTAATAATTAATTTAATTATTAAGTAATTAATTGATCTGATTTATCACACCTGCGGTGCTCAGGTGTTACTCCTGGCTCTCAGCTCAGGCTCACAAATGCTTCTGGGAGGCTCAGAGAACCATAGGGGATGCCTGGAATTGAACCAGGGTCCATCCTGGGTAGGCCATATGCAAAGCAATCGCCCTTGCTGTGACACGTCAGTGGCCCAGGGAATGCAATTTTTATTAAAAAATATACTCTGTCCACCTCACCTCATCCGATCACCCCCCTAGTCTCCTCCCTCCACGGCTTGGAGAACCGCAGCCGTTTGAATCCGAGACTCAAGGATCCACCCTCACCTGGCCAGAGAGTGCCTGGGCCTGGCTGCGGACTGGCCATTTAAGACACCAGGGATGTCTCTTGACGTCACAAGCCCGCCCCTTTTTGCCACGTAACTTGGGCTGGGCTCTTCCCTGGGGCCTTGCGAGCCAGTCTGGGTGTTCTCGCGGACCTGTGGGCCTCTGGCAGGACGTTTCGTTCTTAGCTCCCGGAGCCGCAGGGTCCCAGCCAGGTGAGCGCGGGGTCTCCGGGGAGATTTGGGGGCGGCAAGACCGAGACAGGCCGGACCAGGGTCCCCTGGAATTAAAGAGGCGCGTCCCGGGACAGGGACTGGGCGGCCCGAGGGCCTGGAAGGCTCGTGGGTGAGCGGGGTTCTTGCCCGAACCCCGACATGAAGTCTGCGACGGACGGAGAACCCGAGCAGGGGTTTTAGAAACGACAGAAAAGAAGCAGCAAGACTGGTGCCCGAGGGCTTGGGGGCTCAAGACTTGGGGATCGAGGCCGCAGCCCCCAAAGGGAACCTGCCCCTTTTGCTCTCCCGTCGCTACCTCCCGAGGCCCGGGGGATCCACACTTGGACTTTGGGGAAACTCGTGCCAGGACAGAGGGGTGGGGTCAGGGTCCAAGCAGGCACCCCACGGGGCCCATTAGGAGTGACCCGAGTGCAGAGGCGGGACTGAGTCCCGAACACCTTCTATGACGCTCGAACATCAAAGGGAGAAGGAAGAGTAACTTTCTAGTAAGCTGAGCTTCAAAGGCAGAGCTCGCCCCAAATGTACAGGGAAAGTTTGGAAATCTGAAAGTCCCCAGGTCAAAGGTAGATGCTCCCACCAGGTCCCCAGGCTGCAAGTGTTCTGTTCCAAGTTGGCTTTTCTAGGATTTCTCCTACCTGCCTCCCCCCCC
>PVKC010024491.1:0-16870 GCA_004027635.1 Crocidura indochinensis | reverse complement strand
ATATTAAGTTTTTGTAGCTTTATCTATACATCAAAGTCATAAATGGATAAAGACAAAAAGCTCGCTTTCTGAGGAAAAATTATTTTTAACTTACAGTCTGACTTGTGTTGCATTTAGATATCTTTTGCAGCTCCTTGATAAAATATGCAGACAAATTTCAATATGTCAAAACAACTAGTGATATTTTATAGGTATGTTTGACTATGTACCAGTGCCAATATGAGACAGTTTTCTTAAAAAGTCCTCAGATGGGAGCCGGGAGGTGGCGCAGGAGGTAAGGTGCCTACCGCCTTGCCTAGGACGGACCACGGTTCAATCCCCCGGTTCCCATATGGTCCCCCGTGTCTGCCAGGAGCGACTTCTGAGCACATAGCCAGGAGTAACCCCTGAGCGTCACTGGGTGTGACCCCCCCAAAAAAAAAGTCCTCAGATAAAACTATTAATATCATTCTAAAATCCCAACCACTAAAACTATAGCTGTTACTTTGATTAGTGTTCTTCAGAGGTTATTCCTGACTCTGTGATCAGAAATCACTCCTAGAGGACTCAGGGTATGAGATGCAGGGGATCAAACCAGGCTTGGCCATCTGCAAGAGTTACAAATACCCTCCCTGGTGTGATAATGCTTAGATTCCCTCCCTCTTCACTTTTATTGAGGTGCTCTTATCCTGGTAGGTAATATACATTTTATATAAATAAAATTATTGGAAAGTTAGTGTAGAAAAATATATCAAACAGTTTAAATTGTTCATATAGAAAAAGAGATAACTTTTTCCTGAGAATATCAAAGAATTTTTTTGAATAAACTTGTGTTGGCTAAGGCTAAAATATTGGAAAGGTTATGAAAGGAGACAAAATAGTTCATGATACATAAGAAAACAGCCATAAATTATATTGCCTTAAAAATTACTGTGAAAAATATGTAATTCACTTTTACCACACAAAAAAAGTCCAGTTAAGATTAACAGAACACTTGCCTTAAAAGCACAGTGTCAGCAGAATAGTCTCACTTATGTGTGAGATTAAAGAAAAAATAAGACATTATTATTATTATTATTATTATTATTGTAATAATGCCCAGAGACAATAGAGATGAGGACTGGAAGGACCAACCACAGTATGAAGCAGTTAGAGAAATAACTACACTGACAACTATCATGACAATGATAGTGAGTGAGAGAAATAAAATGCCTGTCCCAAATACAGGCCAGGGGTGGAGAAGGAAGCTGGGGGCTTTGATGAAGGGCAGTGTTCTTTTCTATAACTGAAACCCAACTACAAATATGTTCGTAATCATGGTGCTTAAATAAAGATATTAATAAACAAACAAGAAAAAAAGCAAAAAGGTAGTTTAAGAAACAACAACTAAGAAAAGCATGGGAGGCTGAGCTATAACACAGTGGGGAATGGGGGGGTGTTTGCTTTGCACACTGTAACATAGGGCAAACCCAGATTTGATCCCCGACATCCCATGTGGTCCCCCAAGCCTGCCAGGAGCAAATTCTGAGCCCAGAGCCAGAAGTAACCCGTGAGCGCCGCTGGGTATGACCCAAATAACCAATAGAAAAACAAAGAATATATAAACAATAAAACAACTCCTGTGCTTTTACCCATTCAACCATTTTGTTTTGACTTCATAATTTAGACGATTTGCTTAAAGGGTGATTATAGTTTTTTATGAAATTTAATTACTGTTATTTTGTCTTTTGATTTGTCTCTTTTACATTTTTGGTATTTCTTTTTCTATGAGTTTTGATTTTTCTTTTTCCCTTTGAATGCTGGTTTTCTTGATTGATTAATTTTTCCAAATTTTTCGCTTGTGGTTAATTCAGAGTTAAATCAATCTGTATTCAAAATAAACTTCATTTTTCCTCCCCTATGGGTCAAGATCTTGAGGGCAAGATTTGCATAATACAAAATTATATAGAAGCCAAAGTTAAAAAAATTGTGGGGATGTTGTGGGGGTGCGGTGAAAGGGAAGCAATCCTTGTTATCAGTCAAATCCTGGGCTTTGGAAAATCTTGTGAATGCATTAGAACGTACCCTTTCAAATGCATCTAAAAATAGAAAGCAGGTTATTTAAAAACAGGGCATTGAAACAAACTTGAAAGCCATCCTCAAATTAGATACAAAATTTATCAACACTATGTAGAAAACTACATAGCACAGGAACTTAAAAACAATTTTAGTTTAGATTACTTTTCTACTATAGGTGTAGTGCCTGAGAACTTCAGCTAAACAAGAAAATCCTCTAATACTGCTTAAGTATGTCTGCAATTTAAAAAAAAATAAAAATTTGGAAAAATGATAAACAGAAGAATTATTTTTAAATAAGTAAATTTTAATAAAGAACAAGTTATATTTTACTTAGTATTCCAAGACTAATTATTTGTAGGTGTTAGAGAGCTTTTAAATGTCCCTCTTCTATAAGCTTTTTATTTTATTTTATTTTATTTTATTTTATTTTATTTTATTTTATTTTATTTTATTTTTGGTTTTTGGATCACACCAGGCAGCACTCAGAGGTAACTCCTGGCTCTAAACTCAGGAATTACTCCTGGCAGGCTTGGTGGCGGTGGTAGGGACATATGGGATGCCAGGATTCGAACCACCATCCTTCTGCATGCAAGACAAAACACCATACCTCCATGCCATCTCTCCAGCCCCCCATGTAAAGTTTAATTTTTTGTTTATTTGTAAACACTGTTCTTTTATATAGGCGTTTTATCTATAGAGTTTAAGTACAGGTCAATATGGGCTTTTAGAAAATTAAATTTTGCTTTGTTTTAAGCTCCTTCAGGCACTGCATTAAATTCAAAGCAATTTTGCAGTTGGAAATTTTTGTACACTCACTGGCTAACACTTTCATTAATTTTTTAATATGATTTAAGTTCATGTTTTCTTTGGTTTTAATTAATATACTATTTATTAAAATATTTTGTATTACTCAGGCTAATAATCATTGTTACAATTTAATTTATGTACAATTATAAATAGATTAACTGTAGTTGATATTACATTTATTTGAGAGCCAACAATAGAAAATCTGATTTTAAATTATATGTGATTAGGTACTAACACACTGTATTAAACTTTATTTTTACCTTATTTTATCTCTCCTTAAAGAGATAGCTAATTATTTAGATTTATTTACCCTTTGAATTACTCTTTAATGAAGTATGTATTAATTTTAAGTATACATATAATTTTAATAGCTTCTTTTGTAAATTGAAAAAACTATTCATGGGGTCAAAGTAGTGGTGCAAGCAGTAAGATGTCTGCCTTGAGCATGCTAGCCTAGGAAAGAACGCGGTTCGACCCCCCCATGTCCTATATGGTTCCCCAAGCCAGAAGCGATTTCTGAGTGCATAGTCAGAAGTAACTCCTGAGAGTCACCAAGTGTGGCCCCAAAACAAAACCAAATAAACAAAAAATCTATTCAGACTAGTCATTATTGCAGGTTATTTTTACAGTACAGGATTCTTATTATCTCAGCATATTATTATCCCTTAGAAACTTACATCAAACTTCATTGATTTAACTTTGCATCCTTTAATACTTTAGTATAATGTTATATCAAAAACTTTAATGCAAAGAACTAAAAAAATAATTAAAAATGTTTTAAGCAAAATTTTAAATTCAAAGTATTTTTGTTATACAATTAGAATTAAAAATATATATTTTGGGGGTCACACCTGGCAGCGCTCAGGGGTTACTCCTGGCTCCATGCTCAGAAATTGCCCCTGGCAGGCACGGGGGACCATATGGGGCACTGGGATTCGAACCGATGACCTTTTGCATGAAAGGTAAATGCCTTACCTCCATGCTATCTCCCGGGCCCCTTAAAAATATGTATTAAGTGAACATTAGTTCTGCTACTTGAAAGATTCATGAAGTATTTATTTTTGTATGCCCAGCAATAAACACAATTCCTTAATCCCTGACAGAAGTGAACCCTGGTGCAGAACTAGAAATAAGACCTTCATCTTTTTAAATGAATTCATATTTTTACTTGTGTATTCTATTTTTGAGTAGGAATTAGGCAAGGGTGTATCCAAATTACATTGGGAATTTTGGAGCCCCCTGCTGGAATATTTTCCCATCCTTCCAGAAGACCAATAATAATTAATAAAAACAGTACAACAGTCGTATGAACATTGATTAGAAATAAAAAAAAATGATCAGACTTAAATACCAAACTCAAAGCCAATGACAACAAAAAGGATACCCAATCTACAACAAGCTAGACATAGAGGGGAACAGTTATACTAGCATCCCCCCGGGGGAGGGGGGAAGGTGGGAAGGAGGGAGATTCCGGGAACAGAGTTGGAGGAAGGAGGAAGGACAATATAGGTGGTGGGTATAGCCCTGATTCAATGACACTATGTACCTTAAATATTACTGTGAAAGATGTGCATTCATGTTGGTCATAATAAAAATTATTTAAAAAAAATGAATACTTCTTAGTCCCTGTTATGCTAGACATTGCCCAAGATCTTCTAGATCTGCCCTGGAGTTACCAAGATCACATTACAGTAATGTTTACTTGGGGCCTCCATTGTTATACCTGAAAAGGCTTGGAAAATTTTGAGGTACCAAAAATCAAACTATTGTACGAAGTGTGCCTGTGTCTTAAACATTGTTCTGTTTCCCATTCCCAAATTCTATTTGCTATTATTCTCTGTAAATATAAAGGGTAGAACTTGTTTAAAATACTTTGCCATGAACTTATTAGCAGTAAATCTCCATGATGAAAAGACTATTATAATCCTCAAAGTAATGAATAGATTGAAGTTGCCTCATCTTCACACGTATTCTTGTTAACAGTAAAATAATTTTTTTCTGTATAATTCTTTCATTTTCACTCAGTTTACTATTTTCATTTGGTGTGTATTCTGATTTATGTTTTCTTTCATTTACTTTGGTTTTTGTTTTACACTTGGTAGTATTTAGGGGTTACTCCTTGCCTTGAATTTAGAAATCACTCCTGGCAGGCTTTTTTTCTGAGAGCTGGAGACAAGATGGCTGCATACAAGGCAAATGCACTAACTATTTTATTGTCTCTCTTCCCCGAGATAATTAAATTTCTACTTACCAATTACCATTTTCTATTTATATGTTACTTATTTATGTTTCTCCTCTCAAGAAATTTTACTTCTTTATTTAAATAAAGGAATCACATATTTGGCACCATTGATCAGAATACATTTGCTTCCACATAAGTGAGAGCAAAGATGTTGAAAATAAAATGGAAGAGGAAAAAAAGGCAAAAAGAAAGAAAAAGTACAGTAGTAAGTACATTTGTGATAATTATTGTAACTCCAATAGCTTATTAATACAATGGCAGGAAGTTTAGTAAGGTCTTGTAAGTTGTATGTATATTTTGTTAAATTGGGGTGCTACTTTAGGGATGACAGTGTCAAACAAAGGAAATTGTCTAGAATTTCAAAGCATGGTTTTTGATACTACAACTTTTGTTTTGTTTTTCGGGCTACACCCGTTTGATGCTCAGGGGTTACTCCTGGCTAAGCGCTCAGAAATTGCCCCTGGCTTGAGGGGACAATATGTGATACAGGGGGATTGAACCGTGGTCACGATCTTTCCTTGGCTAGCGCTTCCAAGGCAGACACCTTACCTCTAGCGTCACCTTGCTGGCCCCTGATTCTACAACTTTTAGGGGCATGCACTCAGCTGCCTGGAAGAAGAAAGATATGTTGAAGAATGAGTGGGGTGTCTGCACATGCTCCAAAGAGTCTTGGTGATATCAGTCCCCAAACTGGGGTCAGAAGTGGGGGGTCAGATCAGTGCCCCCAATACGAATTGTAAAGGGTCGCAGATGAGACTGGCTCTTCGGGAAAATGTTGCTTCTGGGTTATGAGGTAGCAAGAGTGGTTTCAGCAGGATGGTGAGCTTTCTGCTGATTGAATCAGTGAAGGTATAATCTTTCACAGCTTGGTTTGCATCTCATTCGAGGAAAGAGACTATGGAACTGGGCAAATTGAACACGTTGACTGATATGTTGGTATGGTAAAAGCTTCCAGGCTTCCAGTAAGAAAATAGATTGGGGAAGACAGTGGGAGAGAGCCTACATAACCAAGGTATTTTTAAATTTCATCTTTTGAAGATTTTTACTAATTGCATTGAGAATAAATTCTGCTTTTAAAATGTAATATAATTTGTAATTGAAAAAATTAAAATTAAGATATAATTAAATCTTTAAATTAAACATATTATACTGAGCCATAATCAAATTATTTACATATGTCATAATTTAATTTATGCATAAATAGGTATTGCAACTTTAGTAGTAATAATTCTTTGAAAAATCCATTTCACTGTATTTCACTGTAAGAATGTATCCATTACATATACACAATAAAGTTTTATTAGAACTAGAGTCTCATATATGCTGTAGAGTCAACTGCTAATGTACTAATGCATTTTTGGAACGATTTTAAAAAACTACATCATACACAGACTCTTGGTTTTTGTAATAATGTTGCCAGGTTTATGTCGAACAATAGATATGTTAAGAACTCAAAATATAGTAGAAAATGGCATATATATATGTGGAAGACTTATAAATGTGGCATTTTTCACAGTACTCTCATAAATGAGAAACTCATTTTTGCTAAATATTGATGGCATTATAGGTTTCATAAATAATTTTAAATATATAATAATATATAAAAGTTTCTCTGGGGCCCCAGGAGATAACATGGAGGTAAGGCATTTGCCTTTCATGCAAAACGTCATCGGTTCGAATCCCGGTGCCCCATATGGTCCCCCGTGCCTGCCAGGAGCAATTTCTGAGCATGGAGCCAGGAGTAACCTGGCACTGAGCACTGCCGGGTGTGACCCAAAAACCAAAAACCAAAACCAAAATCAAAACAAAAAAAGTTTCTCTGGTTAGATGTCTGAACTCATTTATTTAAAATATTGTTTCTATTCAAACTTGTATATATTTCAGATGTTTTTATTGTCAAAGGTCACAATCTATTCGTCTTACATATTATTTTATTTCACATATTTATGTCATAATACTAAGAAAATCAGTTTGGTAACTAGCATGTCACTCTCCTACATATTTTTATTTTTTAACATACTGCTAGTAACATAGTAATTTTATATATAAAGTTATTTTTGAACCATAAGAATGATACAAATAACTGTATTTCTACAACCAACTTACCTTTAACTGAAAATTTTCCTAGATAAATGTGTATAGCTTGTGCAAATGAGAAAGTATAGAAAAGTATTATTCAAAGTGGTCAAAACAGAAGTGGAACAATGGAAAGGATGGTGCATGGTGGTAGTGGGGTAAAAATCTCAACTTTAGTTGGGGAGCTCATTCTGATATAATCATTTTCTAGGGAGGTAATACCTAATTTTTTTCTGAAAAGGGAGCAGTGCATTCAAAAATTAGGTAATCTCTGGATTGCATGTGCTTCATTAATTTGACAATTAATTGATATCAGCCGAAATGATAAGACAAATTCAGTGATTAATTTATATTGGCAGATGGTAAAGGCTTGGGACTAGTTTATACATGATGTTTATAAAAATGTTTAGAGAAATCTATGTTTTTGCTTAAGAGTTAAAGCAGCAAGTTTACTATCATATTATTAAAGTATTAATAAACAAATATAAACACTTTCAATCCATTGTAAATATATTTTATATATAAAGTTATATATTATACATTTATACATACACCCTTGAATATATGTATATACTTAGTACTATGAATCTTAAAGTATATTTATTTTCCCGCATTCATAATTTGTATGTAATTTTTAACACTTTCACATGTTCTTCTTGAGGTTTTAGACTTTCTTTCCCCTGTATTGAGACGATGAGAGAAAGCAAGTTTTCCTTGACTGTAAAGGAACTATTCTAAGTCCTAAGAGTTTTACTCTCATTATCTCATCTAATACTTAATCAGCCCAGAAATGGACTACCTAAATCATTACACTGGGTGGACAAATTTTGACAGTCAAATTTGCAGGAGAAAAAAACCATTCAGGATCTGGTAATTTGCAAACCATTACCTTCTCAACATACTTCAGGTTAACTCCAAATAAAAATATATTTTCATGAAAATTCACTACTAAAATATGGCATAACTGTCCTAAGATTAAGAAACGGTTTAAGTACTTTCAGGGATAAAGAAATATCTTCCGTAGAAAAAAGCATTTTTAAAAACAGACTTATGTAATTAAAGTTGATAATATACATATAGCATTCTTTATCCTGTAAGTGTAAATTGATCTGCTTATTTCTGCCCATGAAATATATACTCATATATATTTTCACATTTAGATTTTTGGAAAAATAAATTTTAATGTTCCTATGTGAAAGATTATACTATATATCAAAGTCAAAATTATTCTCTACTTATAACCAGTTGTGTGGGAGGGAACTCAAAGTTATTTTAAAACTGACTGGGTCTCTAATTGCATTGTTTTTTCAGAAACTTTAAAATAATTAGATTTTTATTTTGCACTGACTTTGAACATCATTTTCTTATTTTTCTAACAAAAGCAGAAATTATGGGAGAAAAAGGGAGACATATAGAATTATTACTGGATACATAGTTCATAAAAATGAAATGTTTAGAGCAAACTAGATAGCTTAATCTTGAAATAAAGAAATTGTTTTTCCATAAATGATTATTTCTAAAACATATGCCTTATAATTTCTTGGTATAATAGCAGATGTTATTTCAGAGAAAATCAAAATATAAAGACCTATTCAAAACTAAGTATGAGGGTTTTATATTTTTATTAAAAAATTATTTATTTCTAAAATCATGAGTTGTTTCTATACACCTGGAATACTCAGTTAGACTTGATCTACCTTCTACAAGTAAGAGATTGTCACAGCCAGGATTACCAATAGGGAAAAGCATCACTTTAGAAATCAAGGTTTTTTTGTTTGTTTGTTTTGTTTCTTTGAGCCACACCTGGTAAGACTCAGAGATTTCTCCTGGCTATGCACTCAGAAATCGCTCCTGACTTGGGGAACCATATGGAACTCCAGGGTATCAAACTGCAGTTCTTCTGAGATTAAAGTACAAGAAAAACGCTATACCACTTGTGCCACCACTTAGGCCGTAGAAATCAAGATTTTAAACAACAGAAGTCATGGGATGGGGAAGGGGCTGTGAAGTCATTATCAATGAAATGTTATTTCTTGCACAATAATTGTGATCTCAAACCCCACCACAAGTGATCTCAAAGAAATAATAAAGAAATGAGCCCTGACAACAGCCAGGTATGGCTCCCAAACCAAAACATACATAAATTTTTTGACTCTTGATGAATAATGCATTATGATGTTCACTGAAGCATTTCTTATATGTTATTAGATAAAAAGTATATATCAAAATATGGAAAATTATTTTGTATGCTTTATGCAAATATTGTTAGTATACATTAGGCAGTGTATCTTGTCTTTTGCTTTGCTTTTATTTCTACCATTAAACAATGTTAAATAAGATATATGAGAAAGAATGTCTATACATTTTTTTGTTTTTCTAGGGATCCACACCCAGAAACTCCCAGAGGTTACTTCTGGATCTGCACTTAGAAACTACTCCTGGCAGGCTGGTGGTACCATATGTGACTCTAGGGATCAAACTTACGTTGGCCACATGGCCAACACATTTGTGCTTTTGCTCCCATCTCAAGAATGTCTACAAATATTTATTTCATTTATGTCCTTTTCTTTTCCTTCACATAAGCCTTAACATAAATTATAATTCATCAATAATTTGAATTAATGAATTATTCATTGACAAGCTCAACATGTAGTCATGTTCATACTGAACACATTGATATGAAAATAAATTATAGTACTCATTGCTTTTTTTCTAATTTTATTATTTTAGTGAAGCTAGATTGTTTTTATTCAATTAAATATACTTAGAGTGCTGTGAAGAAATATAAAAGGGAAAACACATGCTCAAGAGATTTGATCCAGCTATAACACTCCTAGGAATATACCCAAGGAACACAAAAATACAATACAAAAATCCCTTCCTTACACCTATATTCATTGCAGCACTTTTTACCAAAGTAAGACTCTGGAAACAACCAAAACACCCTTCAACAGATGAATGGCTAAAGAAACTGAGGTACATATGCACAATGGAATATTATGCAGCTGTCAGGATAGATGATGTAATAGATGGATGTACATGGTGTGACTCCACCCTGGATTTAGGTGTAGCTACCTGAGACCCACCCATTCCTGGGAAGGGTCTTGGGAAGGTGAGATAAGGCCTTGGACCCAGGGGATTAGGGCTTTTGGTCTTTTGCCAGGATGGAGGTTGGAGATGACATGCATGAAAGAAGTAAGATGCAGGGCTAGCTAAGAATGGCATGTGTAAATGGTTAGCAGCCATATCTGTTGGACAGGGCAATAAAGATGTTATCTCTCTGGAAGCCTGACTGTGAGTCAGTTCTATACCCAACACTTTCCTGGACCTAGACCTGCCGGGGCCTAAGAACAAAGGCCTACATCTCCACCATCCAAGCTCATTGTAAGAGCCGTAACTCTAAACATGGAATCTATTATGATGAGTTAAATAAGTCAGAAAGAGAGAGAGAGAGAGAGAGAGAGAGAAAGAGAGAGAGATGCAGAAGGTTTCACTCATCTATGGGTTTTAAGAAAAATGAAAGACACTATTACACTAATTTTCAGAGACACAGAGAGGAGAGCTGGAAAATACAGCTCACGACATGAAGCTCACCACATAGAGTGATGAGTGCTGTTAGAGAAATAACTACATAGAGAACTATCCTAACAATGTGAATAAGAGAATTAGAAAGCTTATCTTGAGTACAGGTACGGGTGGGGTGGAGTGGAATGAGGGATATTTGGAACATTGGTGGTGAGAATGTTGCACTGGTGAGAGGGGGTATTCTTCACATGACTGAATTCATACAACTGCTATCATAATTGTAATCATGGTGTTTAAATAAAGATAAACAAAATAAGTATTTTAAAAAAAGAGATACAGGATTATTCCAGAGTAGAAAAATCAAGCAATGAGACAGAGATTAGCAAGTAAGATAGGTGTTTAAGGTACAACATCAGTTTGTTAAGCAAGACAATATTTGTTATTATTAAAACTAAGAAAGTGTTTTCCTACATATAGTACACAAACTAAGAAGTGGAAAAAATTTAAAATATACATGCTTATACAATACACATATGTATCAAGAGACTAAGTCATTGATGTTAAAATAGATATTACAAGTATCAAAGATACTTGTAAATGATGTATTTAAACATTTATTTTGTTTACATTATAGTACTTGTTAGCTTTCTGATGAAGAAAGTTCCATTTTTGTCAGTTTGGGTCAATGGTATATACAAATATCAAATATCAATGGATATTTGATCTTACCTGAATTCTCCTTTTGCCTGAGAAACAGATCCCCAGATCATCTGGCTATTAATGAAACAGGTCAGAGATTAAGGACTGTTTTATCACAGACATTGTGCCACTTACCTTGTCACAGTCTCATTTTATTGTCATCTTTGTTTCAAGGCATTTTTTTTAATTTGAAGGCATTGCTTCCTGTTACCTAGTAACAGTTGAGATACAACCAACCTTTGTTTCATAAAATCAAAAGATCAAACCTTTCAAAAGGTTACATGCAGGCACTTCATTCTGTTAGGAATTATGTGCAATATATCTTAGGAATGGTTGTATTTTAGGTAACCATCAAAATGTCATCTTAAAACTATTTTTAGTTACTATAAATAAAATTACTACTTATGAAACATGAAGGGTCAGAGTTTTAGAATATAAATGATAAAATGTAAGGGACATAAATTGCCAACATGATTCATAAAAAAAATATGGAAAATATAAGTAGTATAGGGTTAAGGTAAAAAAAATTGCTTTAATGTGAATGTTTTTGCACACCCACTGATGCTCACCACTTACTCCTGGCTTCTGTACTCAGGGAGAATACTTGCTAAGGTTTGGAAGACCATATGTTGTACTGGGAATTGAACATGGTCAGTTATATGCAAGGCAAGTATGTGGTTTATCCATCATACTATATTTCTAGTCCTTAATATTTAATCAGTAATAAGAATTATTGAATTCTAAATATTAAAGTCTTATAAAGATTGCAAAGCAAATGGAATATATTATTATGTATTTTCTTTGCTTTTTGGGGATCATACCTGGTGACGCTCAGTGGTTACTCCTGGGTCTCTGCTCAAAAATCTCTTCTGGCTCGGAGGACCATATGGGATCTGGGGATCAAACCACGTCTGTCCTGGGTCAGCCATGTGCAAACATCTTACGCTGCTGTACTAATGCTCTGGTCCCTATTATGCATTTTCTAGATAAAATTTATTTATTAAATTTACTAAGTTGCTCTATGTTGTTATATATAATAAACTAATTTTATAATCATATATATTTAAGAAAATTAATGACATTTTATTTATAATATTTATATATGGGGAAAGTGAAGTATAGTGGGAAAGGCACTCATCTTGCAAAAGACTGCCCTGGTTTCAACCCCCAGCATGATATATGGTATCCTAAGCACTGCCAGGAGTGAATCTGAATACAAAATTAAGAGTAAGCCCTGGCACCCAGAAGACTCAACATGCCAGTTCTTCTATTTCTCTTCAGCTGGTATGCTGGGGGCTCTGGGCAGGATAGCTAGCCATAGGGCCCCTGGGCTGACCACTTAGTCCAGGAGACTTAGATTTCCCCCACACCAAACTGGTCTTCAGGGCCACGCCTGGTAAATCTGGCCATGGGGGGAAGGTGTGGGAGGAGAAATTCCTCTCCCATGCATACACAATCTACAGAGACAGGGGTTGCATCCAGAAGACTCGACATGCCTGTCTGTGTCTTCTGTGTCTCTTCAGCTGGTATGTTGGGGGCTCTGGGCAGGACAGCTAGCCATAGGCCCCCTGGGCTGACCACTTAGTCCAGCGGAAAGAGATCTCCCCCATGCCAGACTGGTCTTCAGGGCCACACCTGGTAAATCGGGTTCTGGGGGAAGAGTGGGAGAGAGAAATTCTTCCCCTATGCATACTGGACCCCATCCAGGAGTTCTTTTCTTACTAGTATTCATTTTCAAAAGTGCGACATATACTTTTTAACAACAGCGAAAAGTATTCTTAATTCTCAACTGTTTCTAGGAAAAAAATATGGAATTCCCTAGATTTGGAGGATAATATTCAAACAGGTCTCTAAAATAAGTATATATGTAGACATGACTTCCTATAATTCCTCTGACTGACAAACCTAATCCATAAACAATTCATCTATACATGGTATATAGCCCCTCTGATATATATCTCCTCCCCCACACCAGAGCCCCTTCTACTCCCTCATCTCCCAATCCGGATTCGTTATCTTCCCCTTAATTAACCCTCTTTACCCTCAGTTCTTTAATTTGTTAGACACCAAGACTAACCTCCTGCCCCAACATATTCTGCCTTTTCACACACCCCTTCAAAGCTCATTATTACTCATTAACTCTCTCACCCCCAACCATCAGTACCCCACATTTACCCTTTTTAACTTCAGTACTACACAGGCCTAATCACAGACCAAAAGTGGGCATTGGATTTAACAGCCCCCAACTATTTCAAAAGACATAAAATAGACACATATTTCTTCTGAATATTTTATGTGTATTTTCTTTAACAGCTATAACACTTTCTAAATATTCTTTTACCGTGATGATTCTACCCACTTTTTATCTAGTCTTCTCTTTGTGAACTGTTCAATAAGGAACTTTGGTGGAAGAGTCCCTCAGTTTAATGCTTATGATTAAACCATGCCTTGGAGATTGTTGGACTTGTTCTTATGGCCCCCATATGTGCCGATAATGCCATGTGGCATTGTTCCTTGTTTACACTGGTACATTAAAATGGGAAAATACTATACATACAAATAAGTTCTTATCTAATAGAGATTTGAACACACAAATCTCATAGTGCAATGAGACCTTAAGCCCTGAACATTGATATAATGACCTGGCACAGGCCTCAAAAGAATGGGCATCCTCCATTCACCCCTGAACTGGGGAAGCTATCTACAAAACATCCAAGGTATTTTATAACAACACCTGGAATCAATCCACTACCGGGGAAGACCCTACCACTACTCTGACATTGGCCTTCTTAACACTAAGAAGACTTGACAACAACAACAACCTGCTTACAGGACAGGGTTCTCTGCATTGCCCTTTAATTGTGAGGTGAAACGAGAGGACACTCTGCACCATCCTGACTGCAATGTAGGATATGCAGATTCCAGGATCTTTAATACAGAAACATGATACCAACAACAGAGACTGTGTGAAAAATAAAAGTATTGGCACTACAGACAATGACCTGGATTGGATAACCTAGTTTGGAGTGTAGAGCTGGTCTTATGCCAGGAAACTTCAGGGGTAGTGTCTCCTTGTATTTTTCCCTTCCAGTTCCTCATATTTTGGTGGGCCTATGCAAACAATAATTGCCACTCTAACACCGTTTTTACTATGCTCCTTAAGAAAAACAACCCACTTAAACTATTGAGGTTAACTTAAACTAATATGCATGTGCATGGAAATGTAAAAAAGTACTTTGCCTTTAATGTTTAAGAAGTTACATAAGTTTTATGACTTTATATTGCTTTGTGTGCTGCTAAGAAACATTATGTACTACAATCTGGGGACTTGAGGGACAAAGTCATTACACATAGGTTCTGTTTTTATTTTTCTTAATGTTCTTTGACTGAAAGTTCTAAGTTAAGATATCAGCAATGGGACTACTGAGAATTCTGTTTTTGGGTGATTGCCCTTCCACTGTAAATTTATCTTGTCCTCTTTGCATCTTTGTTCTCATAACTAAATATAAAAATTAATAAAAAAAAAGGTATCAGTAAAAAAAAGAATGAGGAAACAGGGGTTGGAGAGAAAGCACAGCAGTGTTTGTCTTGCAAGCAGCCGACCCAGGACCTAAGGTGGTTAGTTCGAATCCCCGTGTCTCGTGCCTGCCGGAAGCTATTTCTCAGCATATAGCCAGGAGTAATCCCCGAGCGCCACCATGTGTGGTCCAAAAACCAAAATCCAAAAAAAAAAAAAAAAAAAAAAAAAAAAAAAAAAAAAAAAAAAAAAAAGGATGAGGAAACAACAGAATTTGTGAAGTTTCAAAACCAAGATTCAAACTCGATTCTGTTGGATTCTAAAACATTGCTAATAACTATATTTGACTTTTGCCAAAACCTGAGGAAAGTTACTAAGATGGTAGATTCGCTTTGAAAGGTTCTTTCACTTCCTTTGCTAAAACCTCAATATCCCAGGTCCTTGCCACCTGCTCCATGGAACCTCCACCTTGCTCCACTCAATCTCAGCCAGTACAGTATGTTCTCTACAAGATACTTAAGTCCTCCAGAGTTAATGGTCTCTCAGTATCTCACACTGAAACTGTAGATAAACTGCCTTTATCTCAGCATATGTGTTGTATTGAAATGATGAAAACAGCTTGTGAAAATAGTTTCTAGGATGGCGTACTAATGACAATAATCAGAACAGTTAATTATTGAGTACTTGAAGAGGCAAGCACTCTTCTGAACACTTGATGTGTCTTTCTTTGATCCTTTCAGGCATGCTAAGCATTGGACACCATGATTATAGCATTTCCCACAGGATATTTGGAAAACAGAACTTGTGCATTACTAAGTGCTTGAATGTAGTAGTCTTACAGAAACCTCATGACTATTTTGGGCTATGCTAATCCTTTCAACAGTCCAGGCAATTAAAATCTGTCCAAGGTTATAGTGTAGGGGGAAAAATATAATGGGGAAGGTGTTTAATGAATTGAGATGAAAGGATACTGGTAATGTCGTGGTGGCAGTAGTGTTTATATATTTAGAAAATGTTTAAAATTTTGCTATTGAAAAATACAGTCTTGTAAATCAATGTTACCTGCATTAAATAGCAATAAAATATTTATAAAATAAAAAAGAGTAATCCCTGAGAATATCTGGATGTGCTCCCACAAAATAAAAATAATGCATTAATAAAATAAAGTAAAAACTAAATTGTATTGAGAGAAGCTCAAAATTTAAAGGCATATAAATTATAATTATATAATAAAGTGCCTTGTATTCTCAAAACATATATTTATAAATGTGTCAGAAATAAAATGAGCATAAATCTTAGTCTAAGTAGGCTGAGTTAGCTTTCATTCAAAAGTATTATATTATTGATAAAAATTTGTAGAGGATACCATACTCTATTAATTCAATATGTCCTTAACAGGAAATATTAAAATGTGCTCAACATTTAATATTTTGTTTTTATCAGTATATTAAGATTAAAACAAAACAAATCTTTCAAATTTAGTAAATGTTCTTATTTTTTAGCTGTTTTGTAGCAACTGTTTGTTCAAAGACAAAATGCAGATAATGCTTAATAAATACATTCACATTATCCATTGATGATAAACCCCAGTTGGGTGTAGTCTATGTAAATTTAAAAGAGCTATTAAGGTAGATTTTCGATAAACTATTGATTCTAGAACATAGAACTGTTTTAGAAATAATGTCTTCCGAATCATGACAATTTTGCAGACTTCAACACTTGGATATCTAGAAGCAGAATAAAACATTTATTTGTTTCTGGTCAAACATTTTTCAGTGAATACATAGGAAAACATTCCCTGAATCTATTGGATTCATACTAATTTGTCTCTCAGGAGCCCTCTTCTGTGTTTGGTGCAATGCTATATCACTCTACTTTCTTACATTTTAGTTACGATGAAATTTAGTATTACCTTAAAGTACATCAATTTTTCTTGCAAAACATGTCTTTTTTTTTTTTTTTTTTTG